>JAJKFI010000230.1:616597-648619 GCA_029204185.1 Lerista edwardsae | reverse complement strand
AGACTCAGTTTGCTATGAATTAAATGCCGCTATGGAAACTGGATGACATCCTGATTAAAGACCAGAGTTAGGTTCCGGATGATTTTAGTGAGGTCATGCTCATGTTGATTAATGTGCAGCTCTACCATCTGATTACACACATTTATCATAAAAAACTGTCAACATGCAGAGGAGGTCAGATCCCACCAAAGTAGGGGAACTAAAGCAGCAATTTTAGCATCCCATCCCATAGAACAGTGTTTCTCAAACTGTGGGATGGGACCCACATGGTGGGTTGTGAGTAATTTTTTGGGGGGTCCCACAGAGCCTCCAATGTAAAAAGGGTGATGGAAAGATCAGATAACTAATTGCCTCAGGATCCCAGCATCTATCCAAACTCTGCGTCAAAACAATTCAAGCAGCAGGGTTTGGAGAGACCGATCATTATCATTATTAATAATAATAAATGATAAAGAAGAAGAGTCACCACTATGGAAAAAGGTGCCATGCTAGGATGAATAAGGATCTATGCTAGGAGTACGCAGCATTGGAGCAGAAGGCTTGGAGATGATGGAATGTTTGCATTGTGCTGCTTGCCTGTTGGGCTACCTATTGCTTTATCTGTTTTTACCACTGTTATGCTTTGCTTTATATTGTTTCAGTTACTTTTACCACACAGCTAATGATGTGATTTTATATTTTATTGTATTTCTAGTTTGTTGTTTTATTGGATTTTATTGGATTCATTATACAATACTAGGAATCCAACTTGGACACCTGTTTTTTGGGGGTGGGTGGGGATGGGGTGGGGAATGGGGTTAAAATTGAATGAATGAATGAATGAATATTGGGATTTTCCCCCATCACTGTGGTGAAAGTAAGAGATGTCCATTGCATAAAACAGAGAAATCCAGAATTTTAGCATAGCATGGGTTCAGTGTGACAGGATGATGCCCCGTTTAAAGATAAACAGGTTGTGAGGTTTAATGGGATTCAGCACTTCTGTGAGGTTTCACAGTAGAAACAGCGTAGGCCATTAAAGTGAGCTCCAATTTGTTACAGAATCATATGGAGCAGGTATATTCATATAGCATGACAATAGCCCACTTAATATTTGAAATACAATGCTGTTCTCGCCTGTATAGAATTGAGCTGCTTTTATTGTCATTGTGATTAATTTTTCCTACTTCATTTGCCTGAAAAGGAGAAAGCAAATATTATAAAATCAAGTACCAATTAGATCCTGCTGGTCTCTGAGAAGGGGTCCTGCTGATAGGATTCAGCAATTCTCCAAGGGGAAACGGAAGTTGCCTTCAATGCTGAATTCCTGCCTTTTCCCCACATATACCTATAGACCCGTTTAAAGACCCGTTAAACTGTAACATTTGCTGCTGCAGCAGTGATGCAACGTTTGAAAACTAAAACTAAAACCTCTAACAACAGCTCTAACAGCAACAAAATGGCTGCTTTTCGGATTTCTGCCAGGGCTCCCTAGCACTTAACTGGCTCACTTTACGCCACTTGTGCAGAGCTGTCGCCTGGCTGCGTGGAATGTTGTGGCAGCCATTTTGTGACCACCAAAAGCATGCCGCGCCTCCAGAATGTGAGTTCTGTGGAATGTGGGTCCATAGTTTTGGGTCAGGGCAGCCCAATCCTATGTTTCTAGCTCCCAGGGCTCCAGGGCCAAAATGGCTCCCACTGAATCCTATGGGTGCCGGAAAGTGGCTGGAGGCTTTGGGACTGTTTGCTCCTGTATCCCAGGAGGAATGCAGCCAGTGGCCACGAGTCTCCTTGGCTCTGCACCCGCTATTGAGCAGGTGCAGAATTGAGGAGGCCATGTCAGGCTGCCTGGCCAGGGAGGGAGCACAGAGCCTACCACCATCTCCATCCCTTCCTGGACCCAATGGAACCCTCCACCTATCCCCTGCCTTGCCACCACCTGCCACCTTGAAAGGCCTTGCCACCAAGCGGCAGTGAAATTACCACCAACCCAGTGGTGTCATTCAAATGATTTAGGAACAGGAACTCACTATTGAGTTCAAATTCAAATGTTGGAAAAAGCAACAACCCGGAAGCAGCCACGGAGCCTGTTAGGATCCGTAACACCCGTTCTGGTCCGTTCCCCCTGAATGACATCACTGCCTTCTCCCCACTGGGCTGCAGACTCACCAGAGCGGCTGCTGACTCCACGTGTGTGGCTGGAGGGAGCGAGGAAGGGGGCTGTGCAGGACGGGACTTCCCCACTGCAGCCCTTCCCCCTTCGCCCCCCTAGGAATCTGGAGTCGCTCCCTTTAACCCTCTGAGTGCTGGCCAACCAAGAAGAAAAGCTCTTTGCAGAGGAATTGGGAGGGGGGGAGGGAGAGTGAAGGGGGCGGAGTCAGCCTTAATTTTAACTAGTGGAACTGAGTTCCCCCGCATTCTCCCTGCATGACATCACTGCACCAACCGCTCTCCAACGGCATCTTCTTGGGACTGAAGCGCAATGCCCACTGGCGCTGACCCAGCGTCGATGCTCCCTCCTCCCTGGGTGCCACAAGCATGCTTTACAGCACGTCCGCAACACCCAGCACTTCAGGTTCAGGATTGGGCCCTAAGTCAAATTAAACACAATGGGACTTCTGAATAAGCACGCATAGGAAATCTCTCCAATATACTTTGAAATTTATCTGAGATATGTTTTAATTCTATTTTTCAGTTATACATTTGTTTTACAACCCTCTCTAAGAATTTAGGATGAAATGAAATGATACTTCAAATGAAGTATCGTAAGTGTCAAAGGAGAGTCAAAGGAGAGTGATAGGGAAAAGATTTGAATGAAGCAATTTTTGTTGTTGTTGTTCTTTTGCCTTAATGGGGTGTGGTTATAGTATTGTCATGACAAGTTCCTACACTTCTGAATTTAGCACTTCACCACTGTGTACAGGACAGTATTGAGTCTTCCATTTGACCACATATGCCTGGCCAGTGGAGAACTTTCTGACAGCGCAATCCTATTTGTGTTTACTCAGAAGTAAGTCCCACTGTGTTCAGTAATGAAGCTTACTCCCAGGAAAGTGCGTACAGGATTGCAACCCGAGTTGCAGTCTGAGCAACTCTGAGCTGGTTGACTCTGAGCTGGTTCGGATAATACTCTGATTGGCCAACCAGTCTCATGTGACAACATGCATACGTCCTTCTGGGACAGTTTGGAAACCATCTTTAATAATGTAATCTAAACCACCCCACTCTGTGTGCTGTTAAATCTACTTTAAAAGGAGATTTCTCAGCAAACATAGTGAGGTGGTTCTGATGAAATCCACCTCATAAGCCCTGAGATCATGAAAAGTGCCCCATACATTAACAGGAAGGAGGAAAGGCAGTGGAACATGCATATGTTGTGAGCATGCATATCTTTTATCACATGGGACCAATTAGGTGAATGGAGTATAATCTGAACTGGCCCGCAGCCATTTTTATAATGCAGGTGAGCCCTTCTTATACATGGGTTCGGAAACTGCGATTGACTGAGTGTTCCGAACCTGTGGTGGAGAGATCCACCTGATCTCCCAGACACAACTGGGAGTGTCTGCTTGTGTCTGGATGTCAGGTGGGGCAGCCCGACATGTGGATTCAGTTATCTGCAGCTTTTGGCATCTGTGGCAGTTCTAGGAACAGGACCTCCATGGATGCCAAGGACCGGCTATATATATTGTCAGACCAATCCTTGTACCTGTCTACTCAGAAGTCCTATTATTGTCATTGGGGCTTACTCCTGGGTAAATATGGATAGGATTGTAACCTTAATTCTTCTCTATTCATCCAATAATTATTGGTAGGCCTTGGACCATCAATTCTTCTATTTCACTTATCCCTTAGAACTATACAATAGTGCTTTTTTTGGATTTGCAAAACTATATTTTGCAGCAGCTGCTTGGAATGTCTCCAGTTTCTAAGATGGATAAACAAGATAACACAAGGTGCAGAGCAACATCAGCTCTGTCGTAAGTCTTTCTTCTTGTTCCATATGTGCCCTGGATAGGTTTCAGTTCTCTGCTGGAGTTTCTCAAAATTGCTTCCCTCTGTGCTCTGACACCACAAGCACTTTGAGTCCTCCTCTCATTGAAATAACTCCAGGGTATAGCTAACCATTTAATGAAGAAGCAGGATGCTCAAGTTAGTTTGCAGGGTTTTGTTTTTTTTTTTAAAAATGGGATGGGGGTTATACCTGCTTCCACATTTAGCTGGTATGCTTTTATCCCAGATCACTCATCCCTTTTCATTAGGGACCCAAATATGTTCTGTATTACAGATTCATCCCCTGTCAACTGTCTGCCTTTGCTGTTGGCAAGTTACCAGATTTTGTTTTCTTTCATATTTGTAAAATGCCTACAATATGTGGCATTTCAGAGCTACTGAGTCAAATAAAATAAAAAGGGAGTCTCTAAATCCTGCAGCACAAGCAAGCTTAATGCAATGTGTTTAAAGACAAAGACAGATTAACTTATTAAATGCTTTTCAATGGACAGTGGAGGCAAAGTACACTGATTAATCATTTGAGACATCTTTGTTAAGACAAACAAGGGGAAAATTCACGGCATGGATTCTAGTGTTGCCCAAATTAGAATGGAAGATGCACTTTTATTAACTGTTGCTTGCTGGATGGTTGGTACAATGTGCAGTCCTCACTCCCTTTCAAAAGAGCATGGTGAATCACATCATGTCAGATCAGAACAGATGTTAAGCAATGCACATTTGGCTCAGTCCTTCATTTTGTGAAATGCAGAACTAGGACATGTACCAGATGAAGACTGTCACAACATGGCATCATATGGTCTACTCAGACCTGTGCCAGCAATTTTGAGTCATATCAGGGCTAGGAAAGGGGAGAGGATATTGTCTACGCCACCGATACCGCCCCCTTTCCAGTCTTGATCTGCCCTTCTCCTGCCGTCATCTCTGCCCGTTCTTCCCCCTCCCTGCCCCATTTTGCCTCTCCTCACCTCCATCCCATGCCCTGCATGAACTTACCAGTTTCAGCAGGCATCTTCCAGCCACTGGTGCACGGATCCTTCTGCTCACCACTTGTGGCAGTGGCCAGCCCTTGCCAACTGGCATGTTCATTTTGCGACAACCTTAAAGGGCCTTATGAAGCTGGAATGTTCACTCTGGTGGCATAAGGCCCTAATAGGATGAGGCCATTAGTTACAGTGTAGTACAGGGACTGTGGGGTTGCCAAAGGGGTTGGTCCTTCTGTAAGGGACATAGCTTGTGGTGTCAGCAGTGCCCTCCTTGCTGATTCCAGAGCACACAGGGTTAACCCCAGAACTCCTGCTGTCCTCAGGAGCACAGCTGTAGCCTAGGCAGGCTAATGAGGGCTAGTTAGAGGCAGAAGTGCTGAGTCGCTCAGCAGGTGCTAACTAACTGCACACCCAGTGACTTAAGCACAGATGCAGATTGGCTATAGCCTGCCTAGCAACAGTCTCTGATAGGCCTGCAGATGTATAAATGTAGAGGTGTGATAGAAGCAAAGTTTGGTGTAAGTGGAGAGAATGGACTGACAAACCTGTATCTGACCCATGTGCATGGACTACTGACTATGAGCTTGGATTCTGATTTGGCTTGGTGCAACTTGGACTGACCTGGCATACTGATCATTGGACTGGCCTATGGACTGTGGAACTTGGATCACAGACTAACTGAATTTTGGACTTTCTGGCTCGGCACTGACGTTGAGTGGTGTGGCTGCTGTGCTTAAGGAGGTAAGGCCTGGTTGTGTTCCCTCCATTACTGCACCAGGGCTGCTTAAAGGGGAAACCAGTCAGCCTAGTGTGGGCATCAGGGTGGCCCAGCAGGAGTTTCTGGCAGAACTCCTTCCAAAAGTAGGTTTAAAGGAGTATTTCAAAAGAAATAAGGGAAGTAGTGCAATTGCTCCTTAATAAGGTACTCTGGACCCAAGGCTTAGATGTCTTTGAAGGTTATATTGATCACAAATCTAGTCACATTTCATGTTCACCCTTTTTAAAAAAAGAGATTTTTTTTCTCTTAAACTGTTAAGAGAAGATGAGAGATTTTTCTTCATCAATCAGCTGAAGTCTCAGGTTGCAGTCATTTCATGTTGCCTGACACTGTGGAAGCCAACTGGCAGAGCCACACAGGCCATGGGTTTCCACCCATGCAGTTATTCCACACGTCCACACAAATGGTGGGGACAAATGTGAGGCCATCGTGAGCCATGTAGTATGTGCAGTTTACTTATTGCCATCAATGGGCTGGTACCTAAGGGGAAAATTGTTGGATTGGGCTGCCTTAGCTGAGCATTTTCTAAGGGAAATCCTCTTCCCCCACCCAGGCTGGCTGTGAAAGGGATAGATCCGTGATTTGGAGCATGAGGTTTAAAAATACAAGGAGGATGGGAGCTTGGAATAAAGTTTGTAATTTTGAGACAGATACAGTAGAAGTTAGCAAACTCGGGGAGAACAAAAGAGTCTTGTGAAGGCTCTGCTTGAAAGCACAATAGCTGACATCGGCAGCTGAATTTACTAGCGATCAGGATGCAGGGAACAGAACAGTGAAAGATGTAGAAAGCAACATCTTGGCATCCTGCTGCTAGCACAAAGGTAACCTAGAAATGCATCTTGGCAAAGAAGTCGTAATAGGTAATTATGCAGGCGTAATTACTTTATGGATATGCCCCTGCTTAGATAATAGCTCATTTGCATGAACACATGAAATGATGCCTGTAGAGGGGGGGGACATGTCTAGGAGTGGTATGTACTAGGCGGACAGAAGGTTTTGTAACTTCTTATTAGCCAGCCAATGGCCAACGGAAGAGGGAAGTTCGGCCGCAGCAGGGTCTATATAAGTTGCAATTGTGTATTGTTTGGGGAGGTGGTTTTACCCCTCCCTTTTCTGCAGTAAAGAACATTCAAACGACAATCTCATTCACTCTCTGTGTATTGTTTTAGTGCTGAATGTTTAATCAGAGGGGAAGTCCAACATTCTCATTTGAAGCACCAGTCTGCTCAGGGGGAGCAGACATTAGGGTCAGTGGGACCCTAGTCCATTCAGGGGAATGGACAGTGTGCGATCATTTGAACTTGGTGCTGGATGTCTGACCATGGGGCATCCCCTTTTGAAGCACTGCGGCTTGGTCAGACACTCTGAACAATTTGGCACACCGGTGGTGATTGGCCAGTGGGATCAACACACACCTGGTTTGGTCAAGGGGGATCAAACCATTCTAACGATTTGGTGCAACTGGGCACTCTGGTGTCTGGCCAGTGGGGTCAGGCACCTAGCGAGTCAGGGGCAACTGCTATCTCTAACAGTTGCAATTAATCGGGCACATACAAAAGAGAATGTGAGTAAACAGAGTTTACTCACAGTTTCATGATGGTTCATATATACAGCACCTGGTTAAGACCAGGAGAATTCCTATCACTTAGTGGACCAGAGGGCATAGATATCTGCTTCTGCTGCATGTAAGTATGAAGACTGAGGGCAGGAGCTCAGCCAAGCACATCCATTCATTTGGAAGGTCAGTAGGCCAGAGAGAGAGAGAGAGAGAGAGAGAGAGAGATGGACAAAAGGGGAAGAGGAAATGAACAGAGATCACACCTCCTGCAGTGATCACTGAGAGGGGACAGCTAGAAAGTCAGACAATGTGCTACCCCCTTCTGATTCATGCAGGTCGGTGTTGCTATTCCCAACAAAAATGGCCTTCATTTTCCAGATACATCTTTTTGCTTTTCTATCTGTTGAAAACAGGGAGGCATAGGAAATATAGATGGGTGCCTGCTTGCACCTATGTGCACATATGCTAGTAGATAATAACCAAATGTGGTAATTGCTGCAGTTCCCAGGGGAAGGGGGAAAGAGCATTCCGTACAGATCCACATAATGCATCTGCCTGGGTAAGTATCAGAGGTATAGGTGGAAGGTGTGCCATCTTTATCCCTCCGAACACTCCACGTGAGTCAACCTTGGCCCTCAGAACACTTCCAGGAGCCCCAAAACCAGGTGACAATTTTTGGCCTTCTGGAGACATTCTGAGTACTGGGGAGGCAGAACATGGCCCCCCTGGCCCTCAGAACACCCCCCCCCGGACATAACAGGAGCAAAGCTCTGGTCACATTTGGAGTGGGATGGCTGTGAGGGAGAGGGGTGTACAGAGGGGCTGGCTGCCAGCGAGGGTGGCTGCCCCCACGTGCCGCCTGGGGTCCTGTGACCCTCACAGCTTATCAGTATTGGCCACAGTGACTCACAGCAGCTTTCCCAGGCATCAGAGGTCTTTCCCATCCCTATCTGGCGATACCAGATGTAAAGCATGTATTCTGCCATGGAGTGACAGCCGCACCCATTCAAATAACAGGCAATGAACCTCCTGCAGTTTGGATCAAACACAATGAAAATAGCCCAGTTTGCTCGTGACCATGGTCCCAAGAATCATGTTCGCCGAGCCTAAACAAGCTCACTTTGGTCTTTGAACTGTGAAAGGGCAGCCAACCTTGTAGCTTAAAACGGTAGTCTCCTTTTTTGTGCCACAATAAATAAATAAATATGAGGGCCCTCTAGGGATCTGATCCACCCACACCCATCCACCATGTTTCCCCAGACTTCTTGTGTTTTCACAACACCACCTGTGAGGTAGCAGCCTGAGTAGGGCTGACATTTAGAGCTATGGTGCAAGACCATGAGAAAAGGCTGTGCAGGATTATATCAAGAACTTAGTTTTGATAAGGCAGCACCATTATTGGATTGGATTCAAACTCTTTCTTGCACAGGCTTTGACATTTTAAAATAGCTGAAAAGAAACTGTCCCCTTCTAAGGACTTGAAAATCAAGAGGATTTAAATGTGTTATCCTTTGACTGGATCATATTATGAGCTCATAAATAAGGCTCTTGTATCCATCTGGTCAGACGTCTTTGTGTGCTTAGCCGGAGGAGAGCTATCTTGGGCTAATTTGTTCACGTGAGAAAGGTAGCAATATTGTGCTTGGCTGGAGGGATGGATTTGTGCCACGCAGAGGTGTCTTCCAAATGCTTAATAAGGTTTCTCCTGTATCAGTGATCCCCCCTCCCCACTTTCTTCCAGGCGCTGAGTTGGCACACACTGTCATTTTCATACGGTGGAAAAAGGCTGTCAAGAGTCTGGTATCTGCTCTGTAAATGAATAAACCCAGAGCAATTTCAGCAAGCGCGGTTAAGTGTTCCAAAACCTCTATTACACAATTCCTTGATAAAGGAGCACATTTGCCCGACGACAAGAGCTTTCTGCTTAAGGAGAGGCTTCTGTAATTTTCCCCATCCGTTACATTGCTGAAAAGGCACAGAGCAAAGAGCATTGCTGTCTGCTGCTTTATTGCTTTGTCTCCGGCATCCTCCTATTAACTCCCCCTCTTCACTGTCACCGAGAACAACAGGTGGTAATTTTCTATTGGAAACAAGCAGCCACTGGACCAAGTATTAGCAGTTTACTTAGCTGCGCTGAGCAACTGTTCTTGGGGATATTATATACTGCAGGTCCACTCTCATTTGTCCTTATTTATTCTGACATTGCCATTCATGACTGCACAGACACTGTAAGCGATGGCCTAATACCGCTTGCATAATTGCTTGGCACCCTGTAATAAACTTAGATCCCACTGGGTCAATAGAGGCTCTTAGCTTGACATCCAGTCAAGAAGGCATGCGGAGTTAGCTTTTTTCCCCCTCTTCTTCAGACACCTTGTTTTTATTCGTGTTTGCACATGCACGTGCAGTCAATAAATCTCATTTGGATTGGACAGGATGATCGCAGCAGAACCGCAGACGGGTGGAAACGCCAACGGTATCAATGGGGCAGCGCGCTGATTTATTAAGTGTCGACTGAAGGCAAAATTCCATTCAGCTGAAGTAAATAAAATGCCAGCGTTTGGTTGGCTGGGGTTTAAAGCCAGGGTCAGTTCTCTGAAGAATTTGCCTCGCACTTTTTAAGTGGGAGCATGCAACCAAACACAAAACAAGCCCAAGGCTTGAAATATTGCACTGGGGGGGGGGGCTTGTCAATTCCTCACTTTTAAGAGTGTTCGGTAAATTACTGTTTACTGGGGGATTGTTCTAGCACAGGGGTTCCCAAAACGTTTTAGCATCAGGACCCATTCCAAAAAAAAGTTTCACTTTACCAGCTGTGGCTATCATGGGGATCAGGCAGCAGTGCTCTCCCCCACCCCCTAGTTGCAGGTTGCTTAACCCTTGATGCACATAACTTCATCTGCCTTGTCAGTTTCACAACCCACTAAAAATTTGGTTGTGTTCCACTGGTGGGTGACAGACCCACAGTTTGGGAACTGCTGTTCGCAGAAGGCTAAGGGCTGACAAGAGTTTGGAAGGTGACTCAAAAGCGAGGAGTCTATTTTGAATCAGGGGTTGGCTAGCTATATGTTGGGAATAGGCTTGCACAGGAGCAGGGCTGACACCAGGAACAGCAGGGCCCAATGCAGGGCGTTCCCTTGGGGTCTCCACCCTCCCTGTACTCCAATCTTGTGCTCAATGAAGGGAATCCTGAGCAGGGCCAACGTTAAGCCAATGTGACAAGTGTTGTCACATGGGGCCTCGTGCTTTGCAGGGAGGTGCACCAATACAGACAGCACATCACCTGCTGCTGCAGTCGGGATCTCTACTGGGTGTAAGTCAGTGGGACGAGCAGACCAGATTTACTTTAGACCCTCCCACCTGCCCCTGCCTCCCAATGGCCCCAGATGGGCTTCTTGGAAGCAGTTTACAGTGACAAAATGTCACCACCAACTATTTCCAGGTGCCAAGCTGGTACACTTGTACCATGGGCGCTGGAGGGCTCAGGATTTGGTCCTCAGTCATATTTTTTTACTTTCCATCCTGTAATAGCTAAGTTGCATGTTAAGTAAAACCGTGTTTTTGTTTGAAATTTTCTTGGGCGTGGTCAGCTTTTATTTTTTTTTCATAATTTGCATAGGAATTGATAGCACCCAGACTACACTGCAACAACACTAAACACTTTGTACTGGAGTTACAAAAATCACCTCAGGTATATGGAAACACCTGGAAGTTTTTCTGAAGCAGTTTACTCTTTTGGGGGTTCCCCTGAGAATGCTGCAAATTTGCACCATAGGGAAGTGCTGAGCAAATGTAACTATGGTACAAAATAGGCTGCACTTTTGAATATGGACTGTTCCTATCCCAGCTGGCCTGCACTGTACGAAGCACAGGGTTGGAGATGGCTGGAAAGCAACTTATATCCTCTTACCTAGTTATGCCCAAGCCATTCCAATGGGGCTACTCGGATCTGTGCCAGCAAAATTGCTGGCACAGGCTGCAAGGGGATGGTGGGTAGGGGATGGTGGGTTTAGGATCTGGTCTATGAGCTGGAGGCTGGTGCCTGCCCTCCCCTGCCTTCCCCCTTCCCTGATCCACCTCTGTTATGTCCTACTCACCCCCACCCAGTAGGGGGTTCGCCCAGCTTCTATAGAACCTGTTGTTAAATGGCTGGGCCCCACCGACTCGCTTATCTCAGCTGGCTTTGGTTTTTTTTTGGCTCTGGCTATGACATCATAGAACCGGTTGTTAATTCATTTGAATTGCACCACTGCCCCCACCCCTACACCAGCCTTCCCAGGCAAATTCACCCCTTGTCACTTTGGATCCAGCAGGAGCAGGCCAGCGCATGACCTTCCACCGTCAGGACCTGCTCCCAAGTCACCAGAGACATGCCTTACAGCACATTTGCATCAATCCTGGTCCAGTGCAAGTTACTTGTACAAGTGCAAGTAACTTGCAAGTAACTGGTCCAGCACGATCTTAGGATTGCACTCTCAGTATACTAACGACAGATGTAGACCTCGATGCTTGTACTGATTGAGAGTGCTGGCAATCAAAGGAATAATTTTCAGTGTTCTTTTGCTTCCACTTGTTCCTCCTTTGAAAACATTCAAGCACATCATTAATGTCTAAGGCCAGGTGTCCTTCATTACCACTGATTCATCTGGAAAAGAGGAACTGCCACCAGATGATTTGCTTTTCAGTTGTAGTAGTACTTCTGTGTCTGTGGGGGACTTTACCCAATAACAGGCCAAATAAGGAAACTTACACTTGGGAAGGCTGAACATGTATTCCTTGCTTTAGCAGGGATCATTGGGCTAAAGCTGGATAATCCTTTAAACTTTGAGAAGAAATGCTGAATTAATGATGAGCAAGAAAATCAATCTATCATTTCCCCAGGTGCTACCGTGGCTTAGTTAGTATGTAGCAGTGCTGTTCAGATGTTCTCTGACACGTGTACTGGGGTTAGTGGGACTGAGCTTGCGTGTCGCCCTTGGCTCTGCATTTGTGTCCTGTCCTGAAAGAGATTATGCTTATGTGTGTCAGATTATATGCATGTGCAACGTTTTCCCTTTCGTTGTATATTTCATAGAGGTTTGGTGCAGATAATTTCCTTTGTCTTTGCCAAATTAAATGGCTTCTTCTTCGGAACTGCTTCCTAGGAGTCCATGAAAGATGAGAAATCTAACACTGGATGTTTCAACAAGAAATGCAGGTATTCCCCAGTATCCACTAGTTCAGTATCCACAGTTTCAGTTATCCACAGATACCATGGATACTGGGATGCCAATTAAAAAGATAGAGGAACGTTAAACAAATCTCATTTTTTTTACCTTGTTGCAGCAAAACCACTGATGATCTCCTATCTTTAAAAAGGCAAACCCAGTATGCACGGTTTCAGGTATCCACTGGGAAGGGGGTCCAGAATGGAAACCCAGTGGATAATGGGGCATGCCTGTATAGCCAATTATGCCTTACCACATTATACAGTTACTGTAGAAATGTGTTCCAGATGGGTGGCCATGATCAGGTCTTTGCTGTAAGAGAAGGGCAATGCAATCCTACATGTTTTCAGAAGTTAAGTCCCACTGTGTTCCATAGAGCTTACTCCCAGGAAAATATGCCTAGGATTGCTGCAGGATTGCTCAGAAGTGAATTCAATGGGACCCACTTCCAGTAAGTCTGCAATCCTATAAGTCAGCAGTTCCCAAACCTCTGTGGGGAAATGGGGAACCATGCAAGTAGTTGTGGGGGAGGAGCAAAGGCAGCGATCACACCTGGGTTCACATATGGGCAGCGATCACACCCATGATCACACCTCTACCGGGGATGGAAGGGGATGCTTTACCGAAGCCAGTGCCAGCCTCCTGGCAATATAGGGAACCCCATGGATGCCTCTGCAGAACTCCCCAAGCCTCCAAAAAGCTAAAGCATAGCAATTGGAACCCACTTCCAGTTTTTGATGACAAAACTGGAAGTGGGTTCTGATAGCTATTCTTAGCTTTGTGGATGCTTGTGGAGCTCAGCAGAGCCATCCATCGGGGTCCTCGCTCCCCCCCCCCCAGGCCAGCATTGGCTTGCGTAGAGTGGTGGGATTCAAATAAATTAACAACCGGTTCTATGTCCTTCAGGGCGGCCGCTACCTTTCTTCCCTCTCCCAACCTAAAATTAACAACCGGTTCTGCAGAACTGGTGAGAACTGACTGAATTTCACCACTGCTTGAGTACTATAAAACACCCCCTTCTGTCTCTGGCAGTGGCACAGTCCTGGGGATTGTGTTACCACCTTTCAGCTCCCCACCCCTTAAGGGGGCAGAGACCCATCAGTTTGGGAAGCACTACTAATAGTCCTAATGAATGTTGTGGGGCAAAAAGCTCAACCTAGGTTCACATGTGATCTATAGCACACCAATCATAAGAAAATGTGACATTTTAATTTGGGGGTATGAAGATTACCTCATACCATTACAAATCAGCATTCTAGATTGTCTTTTGCAAAGGGTGCTTACGGGGTGGATTTAAAAATTTTTTTTTAAAAAAAATAATGGATTTATTTTAAAATAATGTTTCAAATACTCTTTGGACCCACCAAAAATCAGCTCGCAACCCACTGGCACAGTTTGGGAAACACTGATATATCAACACCTGAGGATGAAGGGTTCATCTGAGGAAGTGGGCTCTAGTCCCCACAAAAGTGTATGTTGTAATTAATTAGTATGTCTGGATGGTCTCATAGGTAGGGGTGTGGTTTTTTGTGTTTTTATTCAAATAGTTTAACCCCCAAAAGGAGGTGTTTTGTGTTTTTATGTGGTGTTTAGCAAAAAATCCCCACCCCTACTCATAGGACACTGACAACCCAATCCTATGCTGCCTGACTGCCTGGGAGCGCAGCGGTAGTCAGGTGGCTGTTGCTGCATCCCTTGGCAGCCAGGCAGCTGCAGAAGCCTCTGTGGGGAAAGGGGACGTTCATCCCCTTTCCTCATAGTAAGGATGCAGGGCAGGTGAAGGGTCTCCTCGCTTCTGTGCTGGCTATTTAGCCATCACAGAAGTTAGGGCCCCTGAGGCGCAATCCTCACCTGGAGTTAGGCCGACACAGTTAGGCCAGCAAAATTTGGCTGGCACAATGGCCACTGTAAAACGCGTTTGGACCACTCTTGGAGTCAGGGAAGATGGCGCATGTCTGTGTGCTGGCCTTCCTGACTCACAGAATGGTCCTAATATACTTTACACTGTCCCTTGTGCCAGCCAATCTTTGCTGGCCTAATTGTGTCGGCCTAACTCCAGGTGAGGATTGCACTCTGAATAAGGCCTCACAGCCTTATTCTGAGGTCGGGAAACGGTGAAATCAGTACTCGCTGGCAACCAGTGCTTCCCCCTGGGCACATGCAGCTGGCATTACCAGGGGTGTAGGATTGGGCTCTTGTTTCTATGAGGTCATCTAGTTCCTTTCACTTCTTCTTTCTAAACTGAAGAAAATTACAGGAAAGCAAAGAGGTGAAATCTCACATACTCCCGTCTTCTTCGACCTTGGACACTGCTGAGAGTGGATTCCAGTGTTTCCAACATTAAAACTGAAATGACACTTTTGGTTCAAGTGCGAGAGGGGAAGCATTGCTTGCTTTTCTTTCATCTATTGAACAAAGCAAACCGGAGTTCATTTGGCCCGGGGGCAGAAGGCTACCTAGGACCTTGAACATGGACTTCCTGCTCATTCAGCCAGTGTGAACTGTTCCCCATTTGGTTGTTTTCCTTTAGTTCTTTACCCAATTGAAAGATAAAGCTGATCTCTTCTTTAGCTGGAAATGTTGCACCACAACCCCCTTGATCTAGATGCACCAGAAATATCGAGGCAAGGGAGAAAAAAATATGTCAGAAAACTAGCAGCTTCATGGCTTCATCTCTATGTGATTAGAAGGATTAAGACAGATTTATGCTTGTTTGATTGACTACAAAGTGCTTTACTATAAAGTAAGCAGCAATTGACTTTATTGAGATTCCCATCAGGCTGGCTAGTGTCTAAGATGAATTTAAAACTAAAGGACAGCATCACTTATTTATTTAAAGGAACGTTTATCCTGCTTTTCTTTCCCAATATGGGGTACTTAGGGTGGCTCTCAAGAAACCACAGTGGGCTCAACATTACAATAAAAATGAAGGGGGGGAAACAAATAGGGGATTTAAAATGATTTGGAACCCTCCAAACAGTTCAGGTTACAAACTGAATCACAAATGTGGTTAATACAAAATATTTTGTGAGTGTGCACACTGCTTCCAGAATTTTTGCTGGTATCATTGGAGCATGGGAGCAGCCCTGCTGAATCAGGCCAAGGGGCCATCTAGTCTAGCTTCCTATATCTCACAGTGGCCCACCAGACGCTTCAGGAAGCACATAAGACAACAAGATACTTGCATCTCGCTGCCATTCCCCTGCATCTGGCATTCTGAGGTAATCAAGGCAGAGTTAACTGCACTAATTAGGTTAGATTATCTAGTGGGTGACATTTTTCTTCTGAAATAGAAAAGATAGAAAACTGAAGTTCAGAGGAATGAAATATGTATCATATGACTAGGGCTGCCAGTTTCAATTCTGGGATTGATTATAATTATTTTTTGCCGGAAAATACATTTTTTTTTCTTAGAAAACATGGATTTTTAAACATTCTGTTTAATTATTTTCTTTCCCATTCTATTGTTGCTTTGATGCCTGGCTTGTGAGTTTTCTCTTTCCTGGATTATTCACATGGTGATCAATGCCAATCAGGGATCACAGAGAGAACAGATTAATGTCACCATGCTATATAGCCAACCAGGTATGACTCTGTGATACCAATCGGCACCCTCGCATCAGCGCTACTGATGATACGTCAATGCTACCACATAGCGTCGACACTAAGGGTGCACTGGGATTGTGCTGCCCATTTACTTCACCTGCCTTTTGTATCACAAACTAGCCCCAACTACAGGGACCTATCCCAAAGCTATAAAGCTTAACTGGTAGGGTGCCCAAGCAGCAAAACTGAATTTAGTTTGGTTCCAAATACTCAAAAACAAAGCTTATAGATTAACTATAATTTATTAAGAAAACAACACTTATCAAAACTAGGAAATGCTTAAAAGAATTAACAGAGACTTAACTAAGATACACCTTAAAACAACTATATGCCTAACTCTAAACTAGGCCCTAGTACCTGCAAGGTTGCTAGCCTTTCTGGTTCACCTCCTTGTTGGTCCAAGCAGGCAGCAGGTCCATGCTGGGCATCTTGGACAGGCTTGGAGAAGGTGATCTGAAGGTCTGATGGTCTTGTGGTCTTGATGGTCTGTGGGCTGCTCTGTACCCCAGAACTGGGTTGACAAAATGGAGTCAAACCATGCCCTAGCTTTCTTTTGCTCTTTACACCGGTGCTACAGGCATTGTGGACAGGGGGAGGATGGGATGTGGGCGGGCTTAGGAGGTGGCTGATTCCAGCCATGCGGTCTCCTCAGATTTGCGTCTGCTATTTAGCAGGCGCAGATCCAAGGAGCGCATAACAGAGGCTGGAGCTCCGGTAAGGGAATGAACGCTCCCTTGCCGTGGGGAGGCTGCAGCCTCTCCTAAGCAGCACTAGGATATGGCACTGGCCCATCAGCCTTGCCAGTCCGGCACTGCTTAGGATTGCGCCCTGAGAGTGACAGCATGTTCAGCAGTGTGCGTGCATGTGCGCGCGTGCAAATGCATGTGTAGAAAAAAATAACCAGCAAAGAACAAATTTTCCAATCCTGGTGAAATATTCATTAAGGGACCCTGTAACTTGGAACTAATTCCTTGGAACTAATAGTTAACTATTACTTTGAGCTCTGGGCAATATATAAATACCTGAAATAAAGGCTCATTAGCATACAATGCTGAACACACAAAAAGATGGTAAGGAATGTTGTAGCAAAGATGTCTTAGGGTGCAAACCTAACCTGGATGGCACAAGTCCCTTGTTCCGGCCCAAAAGTGTCGCAAACACTCTGAAAAGCGTGTTTGGACCACACTCTGAACGTGGGAGGATGGCCATGTCTGTGTGCCGCTCCTCCTGACTCGAAGAGTGGTGCAAACATGTTTTATGGCACATTTGTGACATTCCTCGGCTAGCACAAAAGATTTGTGCCAGCTTAACTGCGAGTTAGGATTGCGCCCTCAATGTAATTTCTCCATTGTTGTAAGATGTAACAAGCATCTTTGCCATCAGTAAAGACACAGTGCAGTGTTTTCTTCTTTGGTAGTCCATCAGAGTTCAAGGTTATATGCTCCTATCAACTGCCTCTTTAGCTACAGGAGCAACTACTCTTGCCCTTTGGCCTGAAGATCTCTGGTTCACTCCCTGAGCAAATAACCACTTCAGGTAAAAACAATGTTTGGTGTCTGTTTTTCTCTCAACACAATCTGCTGAATTTGCTCTCATCAACTCAAATGAGTTGATTGACCTATGAAAAGAAGGAATTCTGCCAAGTGAGCCAGTTGAAAAAAGTAGAAAGATTGGGAAAAAAAAAATAGGCCAGCCTCATGCAGTACTAAACGCACTGTGAGATACAGGAATCGAAATGATGCACAGCAAAAGGAACACAGTTATGAAATATAAGAAAGATGGCAGCCAATCTTATTATGCAGGTATCCAGTTGTCTTGCGTGCTCCCTGAGACACCTGGTGGGCCACTGTGAGCTATAGGAAGCTGGACTAGATGGGCCTTTGGCCTGATCCAGCAGGACTATTCTTACGTTCTTTTGTTCTTATATGGCAATCGTGTTTCACATAATTATTGCAAATTTAATGCCCACAACATAGTACCAGATTCCACCCCTCTCCAGAGCTCTTGCCAGCTTTCCTGGAGGCTGGAGAAGGGAACCATAATAGTGACAGCAGCAACAGCAATTTCAGGCTGGTGAGGAAGCCCTGCCTCTGTGGGAAGGAGTATTTCCTTGCACTGACGCACAGTGTGGGTTGCCACTGGCAGGTTGCTACTGGAGGGGACAACATTGAGAGCCTCTCTTTCTGGCCCCCAAACCAGAACTGGTTTGGAGTGCAAACCTAACCTAGAATTCGGCCGGCACGGTTAGGCCAGCAAAGGCAGGGCCACCGTAAAGAGCATTTGGACCACTCTCAGAGTTGGGGGGATAGTGCAAGTCTGTGTGCTGGCTCTCTGATCCCGAGAGTGGTCCAAACATACTTTATGGCATCCCTTGTGCCGGCCAAACTTTGCTGGTTTTAGTGTGCTGGCCTAATTGCAGGTTAGGATTGCGTTCTCAGTCTGTTCCCTGCTCTGATCCTTCCTCAAACTGCCCTGACAACCACCTTCTATGGTCTGGTGCAGGATGGGTAAGCCAGTGGCACGTGCATGGGGCGTCTCAACTATCTGTACTGCCAGCCCCGAAGCACACAGCAGCAATGCAGCATTAAGCCAGGACTTACAGCAGTGGACTGTGGGATCTGCTGCTGTAGGCCTTGAATAGGATTGGACTGTAAGCGTAATTACTGCCTAACACACCTTAGCCAGCCTTTAATACTAAATTGCAAGATGGCCACAAAAGAATGAAAGAGGGTGTTTTTTCCTATTCTTTCAATGTCTTGAGTACCATTCCAGAAGCAGGTTGCTCTTCTATGATATTTATTTACTACAATATTTATATACTTTCTTTCTCAATAGACTCAAGACGGTTTACATGGGCAGACTGAACATAAATCCATTATTTCAAATGAGATTTTTACAAGATTGCTTTTTTTAACCTTTTTTAGAGACATGGAGAGCCCTGCAGAGGTTTCTGCAGGCCTCCCCACACCCCCACTCAGGTAAGCGGAAAGCACCCCCTCCCATCCTGGCAGTAGTAAGATCCTACTACTTACTAGTAGGGTTGTGTTGCTGCTTTCCCTTCTGCCCCAACACTCCTTAAAGGGACAGAGGCAGACCTTCTCAGGCTAGGGCATCGTGACACCCCTGTTTGAGAACCTCTGCATTAGGCAGAATTCCGTGGTTAACAGAGGAAGAAGAATTGGGGAGGCATGTTCATCCTTGAGTAAATCTTTTTAACAGTTATTCATTGAATATAATGATTCATGGAATGCTGCCACCAGTTGGTTTTTGGCATGCTGGCTTAAATTGCATTTTATGCCACTAGTTGCCATGCACACACATCATCAGAATGATTCTAATTAACTAACCATTTGAGAATTTCAGCTTGACTTGATCTCAATCCTCACAGAAGATGGAAAGGGTGGATGGGGATTAAAATGTATTATTATGAATGTTTCTATGCAAAATACTTCAGTAATCTCTCTCTCTCTCAAAAACCCAAAGTGTCCTGCTCAACCTCAGAGAGGTGGACCTGGAGAGGAAAAAAACTGGCTGAAATCACAACCACCTTGATAATAGAAGGATTTTAATTGGTCGGCATCTATAATAATTTAGTGTCTGTTCTTTTCCAGAAACATGGGCCTCTTGGCTGCCAGTGCCCAAAGTGAGATATGATGTTTGAGAAAATGTACAATTGAAAAGGAAATGGGAAGGAATGAAGATTCTGGTTAGACACAAAATCCAAATGTGTAAATAACTCTGACTGAAGCTGAAGCGTGAGAAAGAATGCAAGCTGATTCAGGGCGCAATCCTAACTAACTTTCCAGCACTGGCATAGCTGTGCCAATGGGGCATGTGCTGCATCCTGCAATGGGAGGGGCAATCATGGTGTCCTCCTCAAGGTGACAGAATATTTGTTCACTTCCCTCAGAGCTGCATTGCCCTTACCCTGGTGCTGGAAAATTCGTTAGGATGACACCCTCAGAATTACTTCTCAGAGTTGCTTTCTCCAGCTATGGGAACAGGCCTTGTCCGTGGAACATTCTGAATTCTTCCATCTCCCAACGGGGAGGAGTAGAAAGTATATTCTTTTTGAGTAGGAAATCACTCCCTTCTCTTTTCTCAGAGATCTCTGACAAACAGAAATGCCAGTCTGTCGTGATTTTGAGTGGCAGTTGGAACTAATTGAATAAGAAAAAAGTGAATAATTTTGTAGAGAGAGTGCTTCCTAACTTAATTGTACAAGAAATACTAGATGAATAATTCCAGAAGCATGTGTAAGAATCCTGAATTTTGATCTCATATTTAAAGAGTTAAACTGGTGTGGCACAGTAGGTAGATGAGAGATTGGTAGCCCAAATCTACCTAGCACTGATGCGGTGAGGCCGCATGAACATAAGAAGAGCCCCACTGGAGCAGGCCAAGGCCTGTCTAGTCCAGCTTCACAGTGGCCCACCAGGTGCCTCAGGGAGGCAGTAGACAACAAGATGCTTGCATCCTACTGCCACTGCCTTGCACCTGGCATGAGGTAGCCTACATCTAAAACATTTTAAAAACATACTCATAATCAGTGGTGGCATTCACATAAATTAACAACCGGTTCTATAATGTCATTGCCTGAGCCAAAAAAAACCCAAAGCCAGCCAAAGTAAGTGAGTGGGCGGGGCCTGGCCATTTAACAACCGGTTCTATAGAACCTGGGAGAACCCCCTGAATGACACCACTGCTCATAATGTCCTGTAGCCTTCAATGAACTTATCCTTAATGAATCTGTCCAATTCCCTTTTAAAGGCACCGAGGCCAATCAGCATGACCGCATCCTGTAGCAAGGAGTTCCACAGGTTAATAACCTGCTGGGTAAAAAAGTATTTTCTTTTATCTGTTCTGACTTCTTCCAAATGCCCTCCACTGTATCCAGCTCTCACTAGAAACAGACTGGCTGTCTCCTCAGGGTAAGGGTAAAATATCCCTGAGTTATGTCCCAACCTGCCCAATGGGACTACTTGGATCTGCGCCTGCTATTTAGCTGGTGCAAGTGCAGCCCTGTGTAGGGCATTCAGGCTCAGAGGGAGGATAGGATTCAGTGTGGACATGCTCCACTGCTCTCCTAGGCCTTACCCCAAGTAAAGGGGAATAATCTGCCTCCTTACTGTGCTCCTCATGACTCTTCCTCAAATGTGGAAATTCAAGACATCCAAGTATAGGCAAATTATCCCTTATCCCTAGTCCCAACACTTCTGTTCAAGACTTCTTAAAAAACTTTCTGTAGCATGAACACTAGAAGGTTTTGGGCTCATTCCCATGTACGAACTGTATGTTCTATTCTCTGCTTTATGGTGTGTGCCATTGTTTAAAAAAGGCCAGAGGCCAGCAGCAGATATCCAAATGGGTCACAGTGAAAAGAGCAAGAAGCATGTCTCGTTATATGTATAAAATACATTATTATTCTGAAATACTCAGATATTTCCCTCAGAAAGGGATACTCAATCTGTACCATCTGTGCCAAAGACCAAGGGTCTGTGCCAATGAAGGAAAATCTTCATTCACACTGTCCCTTTAAGTAAAACTGGAAATCATGAATTTCCACATTTTTCTTATTGTTTTGCTTTTGTTTTAAAGGGCTGCTTTTTTAGTGCAGAGTGGCAACACGGGATTAACAGTTCAGACCTATCCTTCCCCCCTTGTGTGCATCAGGAGGCTTCAAAAGGGAAAAAAGGATTTAACTCTCCTCCATAAGCCTCCTGCTCTGCAGTGGATCTCTTCAGACTTGCATCAGCTCTGTAGAAAGGAGGCAGCAAAGTTTGACAAATTGAGGATAGGATTCGGCACTTACCATTGCCTCAAGACCCCCCTCCTAGAACATCCCTGTCCCTTCCCTCTCCCCACCCAGTTTCAACCCCCCCACCTCCCGCCACTGTCTTATCTGCTCCAATGAGTCCAGGAAAGTTTGCTGACAGGTGGCTGCACTCCTAAAATGGCCTCCGAGAGACTGCTGTGTGCTCCGTCAGCAGCCATTTTATAACAGAACAGAATTCTGTTCTGCTGTCATAAGTGGCTGCACATAACAGGCCATTCTGTGATAGGATTGGGCTCTGTGTGTGGCCTTGGGCAGTGTTCTGGGTTGTGCCCCTGAGCCCAGTAAGTAGGAACCAAACCAGGAGCAGAGAACAAACCCGGCCAAAAGCCAGCGTGATGAAGAAAATTGTCCAGGCACATCGCCAGATTAAATCAGACATAGTCTCAGTTGAGGAAAGCCAGTGGTCAGCTTGGTCAGGCAGGGTCCCTCCAGTACCAGAGAACATTTTACTGCTTAAAGAGAGGCTCTAAGTAGCAGCCTCCATGAGTTGTGTATGTACTTATCTCCTTTTGACCTTATCCTGCTGAAAATGTGAAAAGGAACTCTAGGTTGTAATAGATGGCCCCATTATAACATAGAGCTTGAAATCTTAGGGAAAGAAAAAATATATTAACCCTGGTGTTTATGGCTCTGCCTAGAATACAAAGGAAATGATACCTAGCCATTAAAGGTCATTTTCAGATACGGTCACTCTAAGCTGCCATGTAATTGCAAATAAATATAAACCATCAGGGCTCTGCAGGAACCTTAAAAGCACCTCAGAGTTTAGGTCCATTATGCCACACAATACTCCATGCCTTTGGCATACAAATAAATCACAGAAAGGGAAACTGGAGGAGGATGAAAACGTTGCATTCTGTTTTATTAATGGGTTTCTTTTTCTAGCTTTCTTTCTTTATTCATATCAGAAGCACCTACATTAATATAATTGTATACATATTTTTAAAATTAAAAAGGTTAAAACAAAATATCATTTGCCCAGTACTGGGCCACTTCCACAGCGTTCTCCCTTGCCAGCATAAGATATTCATTTGAGGGGCACCATGTGCACTGTAACATATTCTCCACACTCACATAACATGTCTTTTAGGGGGAATCCCCATTTCCTCAGATTATCCTTAGATCTTCATTCTCTAGCACAAAGTCAATTTAAGGATTGCCATACAGCCCACAATTGTTCTTGGTATGGCGGCATGCATGCGTATGCTTGTGACCATTCACTCGGCATTCACTCTTGTTCACTTTCCATAATTTCATTTTTTTTTTCATATTCCATTTTTCTAGCTGAGCAACTTGAACTGTCAGGGTAAACTTGAATATCCATTGATGTCATTGGTGTCAAATATCCATTTGTAGCATAGGAGCTCTTCATGACATCCCATAGACAGACCCCCCCATTGTCAAGCCGTGCTCCATAGCCAAGCTAAAGGCACATTTTAGAATGCAAGACACGCAGCCTAATCGTAAACCCCAGTGACGCCCAAAGGAACAGAGGCACCAAAATGGCTGTCGCTATATCCAACAGGACCAGGGCAATCACCAGAGCTTCCTCGGGGTAAGGGAATGTTTGTTCCCTTATCATATATAAAACCCTGGTGGCCCCAATCGGTCTCCTTGGATCTGTACCCACTATTTAGATCTGTCCTTTACGCTACCTATTAATGTTTTCCTCACTCTGAGGTAAACAGACTGCAGTTTGTTTGAGATTTTTCAAGTGAAACTCTCTGTGGCCATATCTGTCAGGGCTGAGCAGCCATTGTCCAAAAAATCCAAACAAGCACACACATATCTGCCAACTGTGATTTAAAAGGACAACTCTCCCACACAGCCATCCATGAGTAACTTTCTATAGCTGATTGTATTAGACACACATTGGGCTGTGTTTAGACTGTTCATCTGGCTGATGTAAACTTATTAAAGTCTTGGTAACGTGAAGGAGGTTGCCTGGGACTGGCATCTTTCATTGGCCTCCTCAGCCCACAACCATGACAAGCACTTGGCTCATCAAAGATGGCAGCATCTCCTAATGGATGTGCAGCTCATGAGTAACCAAACAATCCGCCCATAGCCTGGGATTACTCTGGTACTGTTTAGTCTTCCTCTTTTTACCGTACATCAGCCTTTCCCAAACTTTTTGACAGCCCAGACACTGTCAATTCAAATGGGAATTCAAATGGGAAGCATAGTTCACTCTGACACTTGAAAAGAATGGCCTTTAAAGTACTTTCCCACAAGCCCGCCCACCCACTCCCTGCCCATTTCTTGGTAAGCCTTCTTTGGAGGTGCCTTGCTACATTTAAGGCTCTCTCCAGACGATTCCAACACTGGGTGTTTTAGTTTGGGAATGTGATTCTAAAGAGCAAATCAGAGACACAGCAAGCAGCCTCCTCTGTGGTTGGGTATTTGGTGCTTAGAAGAACCCTTGATTATTTAAATCTACTTCTTTCATGGCATGTGCCAGTTGGGAACTACCGGCATCCATTATGTTATTATGCTGACCTATTTTTCCTGCTTTCCCCCCATTTCCAGATGCCACAGCACTCCTAAACTAATTAGAAGTTCCCTTTCCAAATAACAGGTACTCTGCACATGCACAGATGCGCACACACAATCCCAAAGCTTCTGTTAGGACAGTGGTTCTCAACTGTTTTAGACTGGGACCCACTTTTTAGAATGGCACTCGTGTCGGGACCCATCAGAAATGATGTCATTAACTTAGAAGTGATGCCATAGCCAAAAGTAACATCATCAAGCAGGAAGTGCCATCATTGTAACATAATCCAATGACACTCCTGGAATGCAAACTGGTATTCTTGGACTGCAGCAATTGCACTACCAAGAAGCTTCCCTGACAGAAAACAAGATTAGGACAAAATATCATGTACATGCACTGAAATAAAAACAAAATTGTAAAAAACTCACTTGAAAATTCAAACTATTAATTCTCACAAAAGGAATACAGCAAGAATAAGGTATGCAGCTTCCAAGATGGCTGCTCCCAGCTTTTCGCAACCTATCTGACGTCTGGTTGCGGCCCACCAAGTGGGTTCCGGCCCACAGTTTGAAAAACACTGTGTTAGGAGACTCTCAGCATCAGTGTTACTCGGAAAAGCTGTTCTCCTACAGCTATATAATGTACTTTTATCAAACAACATATCTAAACAATTTGACCTGGAGAAATTGACAGGTGAGGCTTTTTCACAAAATCACCTGCTAATATCCGGACATTTTGCTGCTCACAAATGCAGCAGCTGGCTGAAGGGTTACTTTTCAATGCAGGCAGTCCAGGTCATCAACTAACAGTTAGCATGTGATATAAGTCATGGGACGATTGCTTCCCTATGTACATCCTCATTCCTTTTTTCTTCTTTTATTATTCCTCATTATTCATTTCAGTTCCAGGCAATGAAATCTCATCTCCTAGGATCTGGAAACAGAATCCAAAGTGGCTCTTTATCCTGCTGAATCTAATGGAGATTGAGTTTGATCTCTTTTTAATTGAACAATGGGTAGCATGATTGCTAGGTTGGAGTAAAATGTACTTTTTTCATGTTAAGTATAATTATGTTTCATGTTAAATATAATTTAGTTCTGCAAATAATGCTAATGTAATTGCTTTTCAAAAGGAGATCAAATCCTTATAATATACGCAAGTACTTTCCTCCAACTCGGCATCCCACAAATAGAAATTAGGGAACCCACACATGAAAGTGCAAGCAGATAAAAAAGAGAGAGAGGGTTGTTGACAGACATATGCATTACATGCATTTTAATTGCACTGGCACTTTAATTTCTCCATAATTACTCTTTAGATTTTCATATATTTAAAAAGCAGTTTAAACCACATTGTGTTCCTCAGGACAATTTGAAGCATTTACTGTAAACATTTTGAAGAGATTGTGGAAAGAACAATTTCACAGTCCCTATTATACTAAAGAGTTTAACAATTATACTTGAATAATTTCATCTCAGTTATGCACAGAGATGATTGTTCTGCCAGAAACTCCTCCCCAAGGGCCATGATGCCCACATTAGGCTAACTAGTTTCCTTTCCAGAGCAGCCTCAGAGATAGGCAAGAAGGAGGAGGTTCTTCATCCACTGGTTCTCCTCTCTTCCAGCAGCCTTGGATTCACTGGCTGGCCAGCCTCCTCCCGACTGCCCTCATCACTGGCTTAGCTCAAGATACCCTAAGTCTAACTTGGCACCACAAAAACCCCACCACCAAACAATAGGCAGTCAGTTTACTTAAGCCACACCTGCCTCCTCCACACAGTGGCTCCAGGGGTGTGGCAGCCATACAACAACTTCCCACAGCCTTCTTACCTTGCTTTGTCCAGTCCTTTAACATTCCCCCAATTGGCCAGTCCCCATCCAGCATCTACCCAGTGCTACATCTGCCTACATCTACCCAGTGCTCTCTTCCAGCACTACCCAGGTCCCTTACTGCAGCTCCTGCCGCCCACTTTATACTGAGGCAGGCCAATCGGTGTCTGTTGCTGGACAGGCTCTAGCTCATCAGCCACACCCATCTGCAGCTGTGTTAATCCTGTCCTAGGCAGGGCCCTCATCAGCCTGCAGCTGTGCTCTTGAGGCTTGCAGAACATCTGTGGTTAATCCCGTACTTCCTGGCTAATCTGGGACAAGGGGCCACTGCTGTTACCATTCCCTATCTCCTCAGGGTATCTCCTGCCTTTTCCAATACAATGATTGCAGAGGTTTGGTTTTGTTTTTCCTCCCAGGCTTGCTGGAGCATGAGAGCTGGAATTTCATATAAATACAAATAGCCATTGTGGAGAGAACCTTGGACTTTGCTCTACTGTTCAATTGGAAGTCCTTTGGGCAGGTTTGAAGACACGTACTGTGAAATGCTGATAGGAAGAGCAAGAATGAGCTCATTTGCTACCCTCTGTGTTTCCAAGGGTCCTTGCTCCTTGCTGATGGCTTGGAAATGTACATCTGCTGATGTGACATGCTAATGGTGGCGATCCCCCCCCCCCAGGGATGTCATTATTAGTCTTATCAAAACTCTTTTTACTCCCTTGCCTTAAAGATGGTCAAATTTTTTCAAATGAGCAGGAGTGTTCAAATTCATGTCAGCATGTGGCTGTAGGTGATATTCAATGCCTACTCCAATTCTAGCCTGCTATATAGGTAGGGTTCAGTGATGGCATGCTGGTGGAATGGGCCGGTATGCCATACCGCTTCCTCCGGAGGGGCTGGCAGCGAAGGGCGCCATTGTGCGGCAGAAGCCGCACAGCTTTGTGCCCTTCACCTGCCCCTGCACTCGGTTTGCTCCGAAATGGAGCGATTCCGGGCACAGGGAGGCGTGGCCGGGCTCTGCCATTGGGGCGGAGAGCTGCCCATCATCTGGGTGTTCTGGTTCTTGGCGCGCCCGGATGACACCACTGGTAGGGTTACCAGATACAAACTGGGGCAGAGTGCCTATACCTTTAACCATTGTATTTCAAAGGGAATTTGGGCAGGTGCAGCTCATCATGGAAGGGTTTCAAAAGCTGCACCTGCCCAAATTTCCTCTTCTATATAATGGTTAAAGGTATAGATATTCCATCCCAGTTTGTATCTGGTAACCCTATATACAGGTAGGACAATCTTTCCTGGCCCAAATCTTAAAATAAGACCTCCCACACAGGTGAGAGGCAGATATATCCAAAGCATAGTTTGCAGTGGTGTTCCAAGGGGAGGGAAATGCTAAGTTCTTTTCAGGCTCCTGAACGTCTGTGTAAAGTAGTCTCTCCCTCTCACCTTCAGAGCCATGAATGGTTCTGGGGGGTGGGAGGCATTTAGGAGCCTGAAAAACCTAGCATTTTACCCAAGTATTTTACCCAGGATTGCCATTGATATCTTGATTAAACACCTACACTAATTCCAAAGAAATGGCCATCATACAGTGCAACCTTGTGCAGGTCCACTCAAGTAAGTCCTACTAAGTTAAATGGAGCTTACTCCCAGGTAAGGGTGCAATCCTAACCAACTTTCTAGAATTGACATAGCCATGCCAATGGGGTATGTGCTGCATCCTGCAGTTGGGGAGGGGGCAGTCACGGAGGCCTCCTCAAGGTAAGGAAATGAACTGAGCTGCCCTTACCCTGGTGTTGGAAAGTTGGTTAGGATTGCACCCTAAGTGTGCATTGGATTGCACCCTCTGTCCATGGAAGCAGGACCTGCATCACCAGGACCTGCAGGACCTGGTGTCTGGAAGACAAATGCGAATTCACTGAAGCATCTGGACTTAGTAGCTTTAAAACTGCATTAATGTTTTTTTGCAGGTAGCTGTACCTTGAACACGCTAAAAAAATGTTCTTTTTTGTATGAATTGTTTGTTTGAATTGCCCCAACATTTCTCAGATATTTTGCCACAGTTTGAATATCCAAATTTGCTACAGCATTTTACTTCATTCATGGAGGAAACTCTGTGATGATTATTCTCCATAGGAAAGTTTATTTCAGTGACATCCATGTGGTGGTTGCCATGTGTTCTTCATCCAAAGTGCATGAAACTATCTTCTAAAGATCCTAGAAAAGGTCAAAAGCTCTCCTTCTCCCCTCTTTTAATGCCCCCCCAAATATGGCTAATTAACCTAGAACCTAATAAGAAAATAACAGCATCTTTTCTTCCATGCTCCACAGGCCCAGAATATTGTGATGTCCCTCATTTCATATGCCACATTTCCAACGATTTCAAATAGTCATCATTATTAAATTTACAGTAAAATGCCATGGAATGAAGTATACACATTAATTACAATCTTATTATCATTGAGTTTGCTACAATCTCCCTGCTTTAATATTCGGGAGTTTTATTATCCTTCAACAGAATCCATTCTGATAAACAGAAAACAACAGCATTAAAATCACTTTTTCCTCTCCCTCCTGCGTGTGCTGCAAAGTATAGCAATAATCTAGCATCTTTGTTTTGAAAGACTGCAGGACAGACAGCAGGCTAGCCCATGTTTCCTTGATCTCCCAAGATTTAATTAGGGACACCAGCAAAGTCTTGTGTGTTTGAAGGCGAGCACCGAAGGGTTGTGCTGAAGAAATCTGTGGCTCATGTGAAGCCTGACAAATTGGGGGGTTGTTTGTTTGTTTTGTTTTGTTTGAATGGTGAACCAGCTCCTTGTTGTCTCCCCATTGCCAGATGTTGCTTCATATATTGTCAGAAAGTGAAATTATTGTGAAAAGAATATTCTAAAGTCAATACTTCCTACAGCGTTTGTGGAGGAATTTGATACAGTCTTTTCTGTTGAGTTGAGCCACTGTCAACTTTGTTGGGCACATATTGCTTCATTAATAAATGTGGCCCAGTACATGCCTCATGGGCTTATGGATGGGGTGGGGTGCTTGGGCAATCATGGAAGGAAGTCATAGTGTGACGTTTTATATAGATAGGGTTACCAAATACAAACTGGGACAGCATACCTGTACCTTAAACCATTGTATAGAAGAAGGAATTTGGGCAGGTGCAGCTTTTGAAACCCTTCCATGATAAGCTGCATCTGCTCAAATTCCCTCTTTTATACAATGGTTAAAAGTAAAGGCACTCTGTCCCAGTTTGTATCTGGTAACCCTATATATGAGTAATCTTGAATGCAGAGCCATGTTGACTAAGCATGTTCACTTGCCACTCTTTGCCGTGCACCTCCATGAATAGACAAATGTGCAAGTGGTTATCAGGCATTCATCTCCATTGATGGATGGGTTGCATTACTGTCGTGCTTGTTGCTAATAAGCTGCTTTGTATTTGCCTATTTGGTGTGATTACCACCTTTATAGCACGTTAATATAAAAGGTTGTTTAATCAGACAATTTTCTATTGATAACGATCTACAAATGTGTCATTTACTTGGCTCACTAACCTGTGTCTGGTTAGCTCATTCACGTTGCCTAACAGCAAGGGCAGGGGGAAGAGATATGTACAGAAACATATGAATCATGAGAGATGTGGGACCCCTTCCTGATAATGACTTTTTAAGGGGATTTCATGTGTTGCAAAATCCCAACAAGGGAGTGTTCCAGAAGTTTACCCATTCTTCAGGAATGTGACATGAAATTCATTGTTGCATGTCACTATCAATACAAGCCTAATTTTCAGTGAGATGGTACGCCTGTGCCTGGATTGTGCACCACTTTAGCCAGGAAATGAGACTCCTCTACCGTATATAAATGAATCAATGGTGGGTGCTTGAACTTTTGCTCATGCTTCTCAGGAAAAAAAGAAGCAGATGCAGTTAGATTTAAAAAAAATCTTACAGAAGCATTAAGACTTTTAATTAAAAGAATGCATACAGCATCTATGAAACTTTTACTGCCCCCCCTTTGCAGTAATTTGGAAGAAGTTTTTCATAGGGGACATGAATTAAGAGCTTCAGACCTGCTCACTTCTACAATGAAAAGAACTTCCTGATTAAAGCATGTCAGTTTCACTGATGTTGCTCTCTGTCATAGAAAGTGGAGATGTTCCCTCACAGGCATGGTGACTTCATCTGAAAACAGGTATCAGACTCTCTTGTAAATTCCACGTTTACTGTAAAGGAGTTTCTATGGCCTTGCTTTATACTGGGGTGAGGTTGGAGCTTGAAGAAAACAGACAATGAATATTGTCACAGCAGATCGTTGGGGGTGGATCTTCACTGTCCACATTCTTGCCTCTCCTCTCCACCTTCTCCTATCATTCCCTGGATTGGAAAAGGAAGAGTTGGAACAGACAGGAAGAGGAAATGAGGCGGGCATGAAAATGCTGATCTAGAACATTGGAGAGTGGGAGAAGCGGAGTCTGGCACATCATCAGAAAAGGAGGGAAAAGATTTGGCTTGTTGTCGCAGGCAACAGGACTTGGGCCAGCCCTAAGTGCATTCGTTCCTCAGAATTAGCTGCCACATAGAAGAGTTCCACTGCAGATAGATATAGAATAATAGATTACCTGAAGGTGAAATGTTTGACCCCTGGCACAGAATTGTGGTTAAAATTCAGCCTTTTCCCAAGTGGCATAAGCCTATACACTCTCATTTTTGGCAGAAATTTAGGGTGCAATCCTAACCTGGAGTTAGGCTGGCACAGTCAAGCCAGCAAAGTTTGGCCGGCACAAGGGACACCATAAAGTATGTTGGAGCCACTCTTGGAGTCAGAGAGGCCAGCACACAGATGTGTGCCATCCTCCCTGACTCCAAGAGTGGTCCAAATGTGCTTTATGGTGGCCCTTGTGCCGGCAAGCTTTGCTGGCTTGACTATGCCAGCCTATCTCCAGTTTAGGATTGCGTCCTTAATGCAGCAAATCATCTGCCTATTTACCACCATTACATTAATTGCTCACTCATGTTAGCCACCTGATTTCCCAAATTGACCATCCTTTCAACAGCCTACCAAGTCACCCATGCAAAGCAGTTTGACAGTCAGAACAGAAGAGGCCTAAAAGTCTCTGACAGGACACTGCAGGGGTCAAAAGGTGACTGGAAAGTTCAAATGCTTTATCAAACACATGGAGCACCAAAGGGGCTTGGACAATGCTTGAGCCATCAGCATGGCTGCACAGCCACAGTGAATGAATGAATTCGATTTCCAGGATGGAAAAATGCTGAGTTCAGAAGTAGGAAGCCTGAATGTGCAGGCATTTTCGTTCTTGATCATAAGAGGAATGTAGGGGGGTATGGTTTGCTTCTAAGGATAATTTATTTGCAACTACGGAACTAACAAAGAAAAATGCAGATTAGAGATCCTTCCTGCTCTCCCCCACTGCTCTCTGCAACACTCAGTCTTTCCTTTTGAACAAGGTCAGCTGTTTCTTCCAATTCAGGCCCTCATATAATGTAGGCAGTTTACATTAAGCATGAGGAAGTCTCGTTTTAAGAAAGGAAAAACGGAATTTTCATTTACAAGAGAAAAGTCTCAGAAAATATCGAGGAAGCAGCTCTGCTAGTTCAGGATAGCTGTGCTTCAGCTCGTTCTCCAGTGTGCATCTCTCTCTCTCTCTCTCTCTCTCTCTCTCTCTCTCTCTCTCTCACACACACACACACACACACACACACACACACACACACACACACAC
>JAJKFI010000230.1:585574-616587 GCA_029204185.1 Lerista edwardsae | reverse complement strand
CACACACACACACACACACACACACACACACACACACACACACACACACGCTTTGATTTCATTCAGTGGCATTCTTATGGAATTTGTTTGCAACCCAGTTAATGGCTGAACTAGCAGCTTAGAGATGCGTCCTGATTGATCCCCAGCTGTGTACCTCTGCAAGGAAGGACTGGATGTGTTGCAGGAGGCATTAGAGGCGATGGTGAGATCCAACAGACCTGATTGGCACACTATAAGTGTGTGTTCCTTGGGAAAGATGGACTTGTTCATTCAGTGGTGGCACTAAGGGCTCAATCCTATCAGGCATTGTGCGGGCCACCTGTGGTCACAGGTACCACGTGTGCTTTTGTTGTGAAAGTGCCGTAAACCACCTTGGGAAGGCCTTTTCTCTGCCGCCAGGCTAGTGCCCTCCCCTCAGTGCCCAGACGTAGCAATGCAAGCTGGCAAGCAGTAAGTACTACAGCCACTGGCACCACCCTGGGATATTGCTGCATCCTAGGATAGTTATCCAAGGTGGTGTGTGCAAAGAAGCACCTGCGAATTGTAGCTCCTGCCACTGCCATCACAAACAGCAGTTAAAATCAAGTTAAAAGAGAATTGTTTTTCTTAACAAGGGAAATGAAAATAGATTAGTAACAAAAGGATTTCTAAACTGTAGTCCATTTGTACCTATTTGCCCAGTGTCGTGTTCATTTCCGAATGAAGGGAACCTGAACTGGATGGGTTCCGTTGCTCTGAAAGCAAATCCAAGCCATTATTACAGGAACAACCTCATCCTCACTTGCTTTCTCTTTTTCAACTAAATGGTTGATTCTATCAGCCATTTGTGGGTAAGGATTGAGCTCTGCCTCTCCTCGTAATTCCTCCTTCTTTACTGGCAACTTTGACTCAGCCAAGGACAGTAGTCATTTGTTGGGTGGCTAACTGTGTAGATATGAACACATGCAATTCTGGTCCAGAATTCATAATTTTGGACTGTGTACCGCCCTAAACCAGCATTTTCCAAACTGTGGGTCACAACCCACCGGTGGTTTGCAAGCTGATGCTCCGTGTCACTCCACAAAGCATTATTGGGAGCCACTGGAGGCTGCTTCTGGGTCACAACAGGCCCACGATCCATTGTGTTAGTCTCTCTGAGGTCCCTGAATGCCTTCAGAAGTGATCTGAAGCTACTTCCACTTTAGCCTCAACTTCCAGTTTGCTTCTGTGACTTCCAGTTTTCTTCTGCAAGGCGTTCTGGGGCATGGCCAATGGAGTGGGCCTGGCACAATCTGAAAGTGGCATTTGGAACATCGATTTGCAACCCAGTGTAGCGGGTGAGGTGAGTCACAGCAGCACAACATTTTGGAACCACTGCCCTACAAAAAGAAGAGGGAAATCCCATCCCCTTTCTAAGCTGGATGCTAACATAATGCAGTGGAAAGTTTTGCCTTTTAGAAGTGCTACTTTTCTGAATAGCTATCCTCCTCATAGTACAGTTAATGAGTGAAGACTATAACATTTTGACTGCTATCAGAGACTGCTGCCAAGATACTGTTTCTTCGCAGCCTAAACAGTTCACGAGGTAGAGAGAGCCCGTGATGGAGTACTGGAGGATATTTTATCAGACTTTGGCAGAAAGAGAAACCAGGGACCAGCCTGGGACAGAACTGTAATTGGAGAGTGAACTGATGGGAAAACAAATTGAGGGGGGGGAGGGAAGATCATGAGATAAAATCCCTCTTTGGTATTTTTCTCTCTCCATTTTTATATGAAAAGGAATTTTTTTTAAAGATAAGAAATGGAGTTGAAAGGATCATTTGGATGTTCTCTCTGAACATTTGTAAGACAAAAGGTTGCTGTTTTTTTTCCCCTCCAATACGTTTTAACCTCAGTTGATAAAAAGGGGAGGGGGGTTGAAGTTCTAAATGCATTTGTTCACTGTATTATAGCCACAATGTATTTGCCTGCAATAATCACTGGTATCTGTGGGCACCAGTCTGGAAGTTCAGACCCTGGATTTAGGGATAGGAAATGAGGAATGGACAAGTCACTAACTCTTATTGCTGGTTCAAGGCTTCATATGGCCAGAGGCCAAGTAGCAGAGGCCTGCACAATTTGTGATCCACCAAACTGTAGCCTATGGACATTCATAGAGGTCTATTGTTTGCTTTTTGCAGTCTCAGGCAGGCAGAGAAAACTGGAGGTTTAACCTCCTGATCGATGATCCCCATTTAGAACACAAACCTAACCTGGAGTTAGGCCGGCACAGTTTGGCCAGCACCAGGGCCACCATAAAGCATGTTTGGACCACTCTTGGAGTCAAGAAGGATGGTGCACATCTGTGTGCTGGCCTCTGTGACTCTGAGAGTGGTCCAAATATATTTTATGATGTCCCTTGTACCAGCCAAACTTTGCTAGCCTAACTGTGCCGGCCAACTCCAAGTTAGGATTTTGCCCTCAGTTTCATCTGGAATCGGACCTGATAAACCAAACTATTCTGTCCCACTTCCCCAATCAGAAAATAGCATGTTTTTTCACCTACTTTCAAATTTAGACCCCATGATGTGATCAGGAATGCAATCAGATACAAAACCAACCCTCATGTGATCCCCAACAGACCCCCCTCTCAATCCTGTCCCATTGCCCCCAAATCTGATCTCCTTTACCATCAACATGTCTTCAAGATTGGCTAGAACAGGGGGATCATGAGAAAAAATCCTCCCCATGCCAATCTGTTTTGAACAAGCAGGTAAGGAGGAAAGTGGTTCTCAAATGTGTTCACACAGGGACACACTTTTTTAGAGTTGGGAACCACTGGAAGTGATGCCATTAACCTGGAAGTGATATCATGGCCATAAGTGACATCATCAAGCAGGGAAATGTTTAACACCCCCGTATGACAAAATTTATTTATTTATTAAGTTTATAATACAAAGTTTATAAATTTATTTAAAACAAATAAAATCCTTCTTAACCCTCCCAAGCAGTCATTTATCTTTTCTAAAAATTCCCCAAATATCCCAAAACTTGCAGTTCTAGCCACACTTACCTGGGAGCAGCGGTGTCATGCAGCCAGAATGCTGGGCGGGAGGAACGGGTGAGCGGCAGCCCGCAGGGGCGGAGAAGATGGTGAAACGGAGCGGTACGCAACGGGCGGGCTGCCGCTCACCCGTTCCTCCCGCCCAGCGTTCCGGCTGCATGACGCCGCTGCCTGGGAGTAAGCCCAATTGACCATCATTGTTAAAAGCATATATGCTGTTATATGTTAAAAAGTTAAACGTTTACTGTTAAAAGTAAAGATCTATAACATTTCACCAAATGAAGTCACATACCACTGTATCATCAAGTCATTTTTATCTATATACTAGCCTTTTGTTACCCGGCGTTGCCCGGGGGACAAAGTATCCCCAGCCTCTATTAGGAGAAGGAATGAATACAGGGACAGAAGCAAGCAAAGGAGCGTAATGAAATTGTCACACTCACTGAATTAGCCCTCTGGAAATAGGTCCCTCTCAGATCCGACTGGGTGCTGGAACTCTCTGGATCATTTGCAACTCTTTGCCATGCAAGCAGTGCAAACCAGTTTCACTTTCGCTTTGGGTTAGTGCCTGTGTATCACATAACCTGCAGAATCGTTTGTGACCACAGGGTGGCAGCAGACCTGTAGCCCAATGCAATCCCCTTGGTTTCTGACGATCTGGCCCCCCTCCCCAAAAAACGGGGGGCTGTAGGGGGGTCTGACCCCCGCAGTGTTCTTTGCTAGGCTGCAAGGTACATGTGTGCCAAGTTTCATGGCACTCGGTCAAGGCGTGGGGAAGCCTATTCAGAACATACATACACACACACACACACACACACACACACGTCCGTTTTTATAAACGGACGTGTGTGTGTGTGTATGTATGTTCCTTATACACGTCTCCGTCCCTTGACCCACGGCCACGAAACTTGGCATGTACCTTGCAGCCTGGAAGGAATCACTGCGGGGGTCAGACCCCCCTAGCGCCCCCGGGGGTGGGGGTACGCGGGGGTCTTCGCGTGAACATCGTCGGAAACGTCCGAAATCGGTGTCGAATCTGTAGTTTTCGGGGTCGGCGGGATGAGTGGCGACCCTCCCGATGCCGTTGGAGTCCGGGTTCAGCCTCCCCCACGTGGGGGGCAAAAAGGGGTGCAAAACACAGCGTCCGCCATGCCCTGCTGGAACGCCTGGACCGATTGGCACGAAACTCAGCAGGCGGAAGCCTAGCGGCCTGGCCGCAAATACTGCAGGGGTCGGGGCCCCCTAGCACCCCCGGGGGTGGGGGTCCGAGGGGGTCCCCACATGAAAATGGTCAAAAACGGCCAAGCTGGGAGTCAAACCCACAGTTTTTGGGGTCGCCGAGATGAGTGGTGATGCTCCCTACGCAGTTGTCGTCTCGGTTTGCCCCCCCCACGTGGGGGGCAAGAAGGGGTGCGAAACAGTGTCCGCCATGCTCTGCTGGAACGCCTGGACCGATTGGCACCAAACCCAGCATGCGGAAGCCTAGCACCCTGGCCACAAACACTGCGGGGTTCGGGCCCCCCTAGCGCCCCTGGGGGTGGGGGTACATGGGGGGCCCCACCTGAAAACGGTCGAACATGGCCAATATTGGTGTCAAATCCATAGTTTCCGGGGTCGCCGGGACGAGTGGCGATGCTCCTGACGCTGTGCGAGTTCCAGTTCACCCCCCCTCGGCATGGGGGGCAGGAAGGGGTGCAACACACAACAGCTGCCGTGCCCTGCTGGAACGCCTGGACCGAGCGACACGAAACTTGGCACGCATACACCTTGTGGCCTGGCCACAAACACTGTGGGGGTCAGGGCCCCCTAGCACCCCCAGGGGGGTTCAGGGGGGTCCCCGCGCAAAAATGGTCGAAAATGGCCAAAATCAGTGTCGAATCCATAGTTTCCGGGGTCGCCGGGACGAGTGGCGACGGTCCCGACGCTGTGCGACTTCAGGTTCACCCCCCCTCAGCATGGCGGACAGGAAGGGGTGCGAGACACAACATCCGCCATGCCCTCCTGGAACGCCTGGACCAAACGACACGAAACTTGGCACACGTACACCTTGTGGCCTGACGACAAACACTGCGGGGGTTAGACCCCCGTAGCACCCCCGGGGGTGGGGGTGCGCGGGGGGCCCAAGTGAACATGGTCGAAAACGGCCAAAATCGGCATAGCATCCATAGTTTCCGGGGTTGCTGGAGCGAGCGGCGATGCTCCTGACACCGTCGGAGTCCGGGTTCGCCCCCCCTCGGCATGGAGTGCGGGAAGGGGTGCAAGACACTATATCTGCCATGCCCTCCTGGAGCGCCTGGAGCGATGTGCACCAGACTCGCCATGCGCGTGCCTTCCAGCCTGGCAACAGACACTCTGGGGGGCAGGCCTCCCCGGGGGTGGGGGTGCGCGGGGGCCCCAGGTGAAAATGGTCGAAAACGACTAAAATTGGGAGATGGGTCAGGGATGGGTCAGGGATGGGAGATATAAACACCCGGGCAACGCCGGGTAACAAAAAGCTAGTATTAAATATAAAGTGCACATTGAAATGAATGGGGACTAGGTGGGTCCTGACTCACAGTTTGAGAAACACTGCAGTAAGATATTGGTATCCTGGATTATTGTGTCCTGATCAAATGTGTCCCAGGGCACAATCCTAACCCACTTTCCAGCCCAGACTTAGCTGTGCCAATGGGGCACATGCTGCATCCTGCAGTCGAGTAGTAGTCACAGAGGCCTCCACAAGCTAAGGGAATGTTTGTTCCCTTACCTCAGAGTTGCATTGGCCTTACCCCGGTGCTGGAAAGTTGGTTAGGATTGTGCCCCCAGTCTCATCTGGATCTTTTTGCATCCTGGTTATATGTGTCCCACTATAACTGTCCCATGTTATATATGCTATGCCTCTTATCCTAACCTTACCTTTGTTATTTAAAAAGTACATCTAATAGAAATATGCATATATTGGACACCAGTGTCTGGGACAAGAACAGACAGGAATGTCCAGTACCGGGACACAGTTGACTGGAATACAGTTTTCTAGGCTGCCGTGGTCCTGTCAGTAAGCGGGACATGTCTTCTTCCTGATGATGCTCCTCTAGATGTGCTATTGGGTACCGGACCACGGGGTTTCTCCCATCCCTTCCAGCTTCAAGGTCATAATTCTCACTACCAAAGGAGAAAGTAAACTCCACTCCCTCCTTTTCTCATTCACTTCCCAAGTTGAAGAGAGGATGGGGCAGCTGCCAGGTGGCATGGCCAGGTAGGTGACAACTGGGGGATATGTATGCACCAACCTGCTGCCTCCCCCGGCTTGCTAGCAGATGCAAGTACTTCAGATATGCCTAAGGGCTGGGCCAGCCCTGGGCATATTGCAAGCAAAGAAGTGACACATGCTGGATAGTTCAAGTATTCAAAGCACAGGCCACTAGAAGAAGCTGCCAGCGACAGCCTGTTAGATTTTGCATCCATCTCAATGCTCTCATACTTATGGTTCCCCGGAGAGTCATTTGCTTCCTTCACAGCCAGCTCACAATAGGACCTGTGTCGCGTTGCTGACCATCATAAAACATTTTATAGACTTCCACAAATATTTAGTGCTACCTTGCTTCACTTTTCATGCATGCAGTGGCATGCAGTGGTTTCCAGCAAGGCATGCATTGTGGGTGAAACACAGATTAATTAATCCAAATGCCACTGTTTTAAACTATTCCCACTGAAAGACCTAAATTCTGCCTTGTTAAAAAGAAACATTTCCAACATCACCTGTTCACAGCAATATCAGGCTGGCTGTGTAACACAATGCAAATGCCTGCAAATACATTGTGAATTTTCATTCTCAAAAATGTATTGCTTTATTATCTTTGAATCCGTTTGCTGTTCTTCACACATGTCCTCTTACAGATTCTTTTTTGGCCCTAGCTGTGAGAATTTACCATTTACCATAGAGATTTGCCTATAAGGCAAGAAATTTTGACCAGAAAATCAAGGCTGGATTGTCTCCTCGTCCTGTCTGAGGGTCAGGGCACTTCAAGGGTGTTGCAGCAGACCAGGAGGAGCTCAATGGGGCTTGAATTTTGTATTTAAATTCCAAAAATCTTTTGCTCCAGCAGGCATACTTTTCCTTCTGGGCCTCTCTCAGACTTCGCAACTAGCCAGCACAACACTCAGGCAGACAGGCATCTGCTGGGTCTTAATGCCGACCAACTGGTGACACAGTACAACTGCATATTGAAAAAAAAACACCTCTCTTCCTCTCTCCTACCTGCACCCTCCCTCCCTCTGGGTTGTTCCATTACACAGTAGGGGAAAATGGCACATAGTACTTCATAAGCACTTTGTTAGTGTCTTCAAAAACAGTTACACAGCTCAGATTCTTTCCCCCCTTTCAATCAGGCTCCAGGGCAATCAGGCTCCAGAGCAAATTCCTCACAAGCACCTTTCCCTAAGTTTTACACACACACACCTCCTGACTTACCCGAGGGTCCACGATTCCATGATTTTTGGTGGAAAATCTGTCCTCCCCTTATCTGTTAGATTGCCTTATAGCTCTCCCTCTCTCTCTCTCTCTCTCTCTCTCTCTCTGTGTGTGTGTGTGTGTGTGATATGTTCTCCAAAAACTGTTGATTAAAATAGCAAATTGCAGTGTTATGTGTTTTTATTCTACTGTCTCATTCCAAGTTCTCATTTTTATTAATTTTAAATGCTTTAAAAGTGTACTAGTTGGATGATATAGGTGATATAATGTCAGCAGATGCAGCCACAGTATTATTTCTAATTGAAAAAGTAATCTATTTTAATTTCTGAAAAATATCACACACCAAAATGAGATGTTTTTATAAAAAAATATTTTAACCCCCAAAAGGCAATGTTTTGTGTTTTATGTGTAAAAAAAAAAAAAAATCAGAAAAAAACACCCCTACTTATAGGTGAGTATCTATATTTAATTGACACTTTGGTTAGTTCCAAAATGACAAACAAGTGGATTGGCCCTAATTAGTCAGAGTAGCAGTTATGAGCTTACTTTGTCCTTTGGTCACTCTGATTCCTGAAAAAGGAGGGGAGGCTTTGATAATGGTTTGATTCAGTAGGTATGGAAATGCACTCTGCATGTGTTCAGAGGAATCTTCCTGCTACTGGTGCACTGTTTTTTCCCCACTCAGAAAAGAACAAACCAACAGGAAAAAAGGCACTCTAATGTGCAACTGGGAATTTCTCAGGCAACATGTGCCCTTCCCTTTATAGTCCTCCATCAATCATAGCCAGGCTATTCGTTTTGATTGCAGCCGGGCTAGTCATGCTTAGTGGGTGGCTTTAGGCTTTTCCAAGGTACTGGATGAAATAATACAAAAGTGATATGATGCCAGACGATCACGTAGCACCACAAACAATAGGTGCCCGTAGTGAGGGTAGTCGTGGTTGTACACTACTGCCTGCCTCTGTGTCTTCATATTCAGTGTGCTCCCTGTTTCTGTAGTTGCAGCTTGAGCTGGTCCTCAGCACTGGGGTGCATGAGCGCATCGGATAAGTCCTTCCTCCATAGCCTTGCAAGGAAAATGGACCAGCCTTCCTTTCTGCACTACTGTGGCATGGTGTAAAGTGAAAAGAGCTTCTTCTGAGTTTGTTCCCGCTTAGATGTCAGTTTGATTTACAGAAGATCCCTGCTCTGCACATTAGCCTCTGGGCAGTTATTTTTCTCCCATAATTTCATCACAGGACACATCTGTTTTATTCCTTGATAGTGCAGGAATATTCCTTGTTCACGTTCATACACAGAGGCCATTGTGCTGTTGTGCCGTACATCTGGGATTTTTCTTCCTGCCATATGATATCACTCATCAGAGTCAATAAATAGCTGACCCTTCCCACCCCACATACCTTTGATGCTTCAGTTGGGATTTCCACCCAATCTAGAGGCTTCAACGTCCCTTCGATTGTCTAAAGCCTTTCATTTGCCTTGATTGGGGGGGGGGGGATATTTTCAACTCTATCCCGCCATTTCCATATGCAGCACTTGAAGCTTTCTTTCCAAACCATCTTTTATCTCTTTTGAAGTAGCGATACCCATTGATTGCAGGATACGTTACATTAAACTCAAAGATGTAATTTCATAATGTTGCTGAAGAGATAGGCAGTTTTGTGAAATAATAGCGAGAACTGAAAGCAGATGATGGAACTCTTTACCAAAACCAAAACCAAGAATCACAAAACTTGACACCATTTTTCCCCCCAACACGGGTGGTGAAAGATGCTTCCCTAGACCAGTTTGGAAATATTTAATCCTTTCCTTTGAAAGTTGATCAGAGCACTTTCCAAAGTGTTGTATTCTAGAAACTCTCTTATGTGGCATTTCTTGTGCCTGCCTTCAAAGATTTTTGTATTGGATATTGTTTATCATATTGGAGAGTGAATGTTGTACTGCAAACATTCAGAAGAGAAGGACTGGTTGGGCTGATTATCAAAAGGGGCTATCTCTACCATGCTCCAAGTCTTTGTCAGTTACTGAACTAAACAGGCAAGCAAGCCTGTGTCTCCTCATTAAGTATGGGCTGGGGGCGGGGGTATTGCCAAAAGCCAAGAAGGAGGGAAAGTAACAAATTGCATTTGAGAAAACTGCAATCGCTGGCTTCAGAGAAAACCTCTACAACTCACATGGGAACAGCAGTGAGGAAAAAGCCTCTCTCAATGCACAGTTGAAGGCAATTGTGATATCAGCAGTAGATTGACCATGTCCAGTGACATAGCTGCACCAACTGGCTCAGGCAGTGAGGGGCCGCTTACTCATCTCGGTCAGGAGCCGTAAAAAACTTAGGGGCCCAATCCTATCCAACTTTCCAGCACTGATGCAGCTACAATGCATCCTTGAGGTAAGAGAACAAACATTTCCTTACTATACCTTGAAGAGGCCTCCATTACTGGTTTCCCAATGCAGGATGCAGCTCACACCCCATTGTCATGGCTGCATCAACATTGGAAAATTTGATAGGACTAGGCCCTCACAATGTAGCGCCCCTCAGGCTATGCCACTGACAGTATCCATCACTCTCTCCATTTGGAAAGTGGGCCATATTGAGAGGTGCCTAATCAACCAGAATGGAGTAGGGGAGCCTCCTAAATTCTCCTCATTCTATTTTTCTCCGAGATTTTGGAAGTCTTTTGAAATGGAAACTTTTTTTCCTGTTAAATATAGCATAAGGAGGGGCATGAACAGGAATAGAACTACAGTATGATCAAATTCCCCAACACCCTCTTGCCACCGCCCCCCCGAGTTCCAATCATTTTGCCTCCTCCCTGATTTCTGTTTAAAACTATTTAAAACATATGCACACACCAGGCTATGTTACATAATTAGTGTCTATTTTTACCTTAAATGGGTAGGTTCTGGTTTGAGTGAGACCTCCAAAGCAGAACTGTAAACCATGAATGAAGTATGATTTGCTGCTCAATCCTATGGTGCTTGGCCACTGGTGGAACATGCACTGCGTCAGTGGCAATGTCTGGGAGCGCAATCCTAACCTGGAATTAGGCCGGCACAGTTAGGCCAGCAAAGTTTGGCCAGCACAAGGGACACCGTAAAGTATGCTTGGACCACTCTCAGAGACAGAAAGCCAGCACACAGATGTGCGCGATCCTCCCTGATTTCGAGAGTGGTCCAAACACGCTTTACGGTGTACCTTTTGCCGTGTCCCTAAACCTGAAACTTTTCACATGATGCTTGAAGAAATGTTCTTTATATTCCCCAGTTATTTGTGTTTTCATGGGAAAGACACATTTAAATAATTAAGTTTGTAGAGAAACGCCTTGATCTATAGACAGGAAGGCAGACTGAGCTTTCACTTTATAATCTATAATAAAGCTCTTCAAAGGGCCTAATCCTCGGGTCACACTGCTGGAAATGTCAGTTTGCAGACAGCTACTCTGTTGCTTAAAATTGCTGAGTAATGAGAAAACATTGCATTCATTTAGTAACAGAGATGATCTATTGGAACGCCCAGGTGTTCTGTCTTGATCCTGGAACCATCTACAGAATTCCTTTTATCTGAGTATTATGGCTTGTGTAACACTGGCGATGCTTAGACAAAGGAAGAGCAACTGTTCATTTTGTCTCTTAGCCTTTGATTACATTAGCTTCAGTGATGGTAAATTCTCTTTGAAGAAAAATCTATGTATGAACATGAATTCAAAAATCCCCGTGCTGTCAGTAACGTGTACAATGTTTCAAGTCTAAGCTGTTGAGTCTGAGCTCAGTATAAAAATTCTCATGTCCTAAAAGGGAAGGGATGGGTTCTTTTTTTGTTGTTGTTTCATTTCGTTTATTACCCTTAATACAGGGAGATTTGCAATATTGAATTCTATCCAAACAATTCAGATGCAGAGGTGTGACAAAACAGAACTAGCTGAGATACAGAATCAGGGATCATCTAGCCTTGGATGACAAAGTTAATAGAGGGTGTCAAAATTGGGGGGGGGAATCCCCTTAAATGAAACAATAGCAGCAGTCAGGGACTTGGATTTTCATCCAAACAACACTGACCAGAAACAGAAAAAAGAGCATTCAAATATATGGGTATTTATATTGAGTCTTAGCAAGTTAAAAATTCATCACTTAGAACAACATTTTAATAATTTGCTTTAACTCTTTCTCTTCACGGGTTTAAAAAAAAAAAGGTGCACGTAGGAAATAAGGCCTGTCCATCTTTTCAGCATTTTGCCAGTCTCTCTCTCTCTCTCTCTCTCTCTCTCTCTCTCTCTCTCTCTCTCTCTCTCTCTCTGCACTACTGCAGTGCATTTTCCCCTTGCTTTTCTTATGCTATAGAAATCAAAGGGCTGTGGAAAAAGGTCGTGGCAGGTTTATAATGCCAACGACAGCAAAAACAGAAATCAGGACGAGAGAAGGAAGGGACGCCATGCTGCAAGTGGTCATTTGAGGCTAATAAATTATGACCACAACTATCGCCTGTGTCATTTAAGTACTCTTTAGTTTCTGATGATAAAGCACGAGCTTATCACCATGCTGACAACTGCAAACCTCTGTGGCCTCAACTTACAGGCTGTCCATTTGTTACCTAGCCAGCCAAGCTGCACTGAATTTAGCACAACTCAAATGGGTCATGAGCATGAATAGGTAAAAATATTCCCTGGGCTTCCAAATGGCAGGTCAGGGGCTGGAGCAGCCTGCGCAGTGATGTATGAGCACATAGTTCTTCTATTTGTAAGCTGTTGGTTGGGTTGCCCACCGACCTAAAATTCCCCCCCTCTCTCTCATGCTTAGGCCATTTGCCAGGAAAGCAAGAGAAAAAGTCTCTTTCCCTCAGCCTTTCCTCGCCCCCCCTTTTTTAATGTGGCACCTCTTAGATGAATAGATGGATTTTGCCAGTGTCAGACTCCTCAGGACCCTGGAGCAAAGCCCTGCACTGCCCTTCCATTCAGCCCCCTAAAGAGGACTGGCCCACCCATAAGGTCAACTGACTCAGTCACCTCAGGCAGCAGATCAGTGTGTGTGTGTGGGGGGGCACTTCTACTTGCCCAATTGCTTCCATTGCTCTTCTTCGCCTCCATCTATTACTTGCATTGAAACAAGGAAGAGGGGGGTGGAATGGAAGAGGAAGTGGGGAACAGAGTGGTAGCCTAGAGTGCCAAAGATGTTCTTTCTCTTCCATCTCCACCTCCCCTGTCCTTCTATTTTTATGCATCTATCTGTTCACGTAAATCCCAACTTTCTATCTCCTAAATCAGTGGTTCTTCAACGTTTTAGCACCAGGACCCACTTTTTAAAAGGACACTCTGTCAGGAGCTACCTAGGTCTACCACACCTTTTAAAAAGGAGATCAATAAAAATGCATATTTAAAAGACCCTCCAAAGTTTGTCTCCCTATATTCACAGATGCTTGCAAATTTCAGGAACTCCGCTCCTCGCAGGGGAGTTAGCAGGTATCTTGCAAACTGCAGGAGCTGATCTCTTTGCACAGTAATTAGCAGCTATAGTATTTGATTTCAGAATGGCCTCGAGGCCATCTGATCTTTCCATCACCCTTAGGCGACCCACCACAAATCAGTTTGCAATGTACCCGTGGGTCCTGACCCACAGTTTGGGAACCACTGCCCTAAATGCCTGTTTTTCCAATCTAGGAGATGAGGAGAGGAAAGGCTGGCACATCACCAAGTTGGGAGGCAGCTTTTGACACACCATTTTAGGCATCAGGAGCTCTTGGGCCAGTTGTCCCTAATCATGCATTGCGGTGGATCCTCTGATAGGTGCTAACTCTTGGCTAGTGTTTGTCCTTGAAAACCCCAGATGATAGCTTTGAATTTTGCACTGAAAGTGATTTTGCTGAAAAAGGCTAAAATTAGGGTTACAATACTGCAATCCTATGGCCATCACTTCAAGCAATGTCTACAGTCCAATGGAAAACACTGACAGTTGCATATAAAAAAAGTGTTTAAAACCCCCATCAACAATCCCCATCAAGTTCCCAATTCTCTTCTTACTCTTGTTTAGTCAATTGGTTGTCTAAACAGCATTAAGAAAAAAAGCATTCCCGCCCCCAGAAATCAGTATACTATTTGGCCTGAAAATATTCAGCAGCTGGTTACTGCTGAAAAATTGAAGTAAAAGCTTTTCTAGCTGGATTTCTTGATCTTTCTGTCTTGCATTTTGCTTTCTATTAGGGTTTTTAAAATAGCATTTTGCAGTTTATACTTTTTTCTATAGTAGTTATCTCTTGATTGCAGACATATGTCTTTTTATATTGGAGATGAGATGGAATTTTTACCATTTTTCTTTTTGTCATGAACACAGTTTGTCCTGCATGTACAATTATACACCCCATGGCAAATGATTTCTAGTTTTGCAGTTGTGACAGGCTTTTAATGCTAGGCAATGGGGAGCCCTATCCTGAGCTGCCTGGCTGCCATAGGCATAGTGGTAGCCAGCTAGGCAGCTCCCGGAAGCTCCTTGGGAGAAGGGGACATTCATTGGCTTCCCCCAGGGAAGCCACAATGGGGCTCCTTGACTCACTGCCGGCTATTTTGCTAGTGGTGAATTGAGCAGCCTCATGTCAGGCTGCCCAGTTTGAGGTGGGGCATTGAATCTGGAGGTGGAAGCCACTGCTGGGTTACACCTCCTCGCAGGCCAGCTCCTTCCCTCCCCCTCCCAGTCCCTTCCCCTTCCCGACTACCCACCACCACAAATGGTGGCTGCTGGAGCACCAGCCGTTCTGTCCGCGTTGGGGCCAGGCACTAACTTAGCGTTGCCCAGCACAAGCGGTGTAGTGTTGCGTACATGCTTTACATCACGTTTGTGACGCTTTAGCCAATGGCACACACGTATGGTGAGCAATAAGGGCCTCAGGATTGGGCCCTAACAGTGCAATCCTGTGCGTGCCTACTTAGTTTACTGCTGTTTACTCCCAGGTTAGTGCATATAGGATTGTGACCAGTGGTGGGATTCAGGGGGTTCGCCCAGGTTCTATAGAACCAGTTGTTAAATGGCCAGGCCCCGACCACTCGCTTACCTCAGCTGGCTTCGGTTTTGTTTTTTTTTGGCTCCGGCTATGACATCAGGTTGTTAATTTATTTGAATCCCACCACTGATCGTGACCTAGCTTATTGTGCATGGCATTCCTCGCCAGTTCTGATCTGTGGTTCATAATTAGTATTCCACATCATCTTAGCTTTCATTTAAATATCTCATGTTCCTAGCTCTCTTGTTGAGATGCATTTGAAATTACACTGCAGTGATTGACTTGCTACAATGTGCTCTGCCTGGGGCTGCCTTTGAAGGGTGTCCAGAAACTTCAACCGAGGCAGAAAATGGCAGCTGGGTTGTTAACAAGGATTAGTCACTGAGGGCACAACAGCATATTATTGGTAAATATATGCAGCCTGATGGCAGTTTAAAAAAAAAGACAGAGAAAAGTTGTGATGGGAGAGGCGATTTGGAGCCAAAGTGTGACAGCTTTTGCGTTTTGGTTTACCCTTTCTCTGCCTATCACTTCTGCATTCCGAATCTTCCCCCAAACTGCTTTGTCCTCTAAGCATTTCAAAAGAGAGGCATTTGGAACCCCGCTAGGTAAGTGACTGGGGATGATTTTGGAGGAGAAATGGCAGATTAAGTATTTTCTTCCTAATGCTTCTTGGTTATAATTCACCTCTCTCCAAATGCCTTTTTTTTTTAAGTACTTGCATTAGGGTTTTTTACCCAGATTTCCAGGATGCATTTAGTTAGCTCACCAGCCAGGTGGTTCAGTTTAGAGCAGTGTTGTGGGTCGGGACCCTAGTGAGTCGTGAGCTAATTTCAGGTGGGTCACATAGCACATAGGACAGCCATCTTTGAAAATAGGGGAAGATGGCACACTGGAAAGGGAGACAGCTGTGTGGTTATTTTGCTTGTGTAAATAGGCTTTTTTCCCCTTTCTGATTCACTTTACTATTGGAAAATGGCTGAGAAATAACCCAACTTCTCCGGAAAGCAGCAGGCTTTGGCATCACAATGATGGTACTTCCAGCCATGAAATCACCTTCAGTGGGTCCCAGGTAAATTGACCTTCTAAAAAGTGGGTCCTAGTGCTAAAAGGTTTGAGAACCATTCATTTAGAGAGCGACATTGGCTTCCTGTCTATTTCTGGCCTCATGCTGAATTTCTAACATCAGCCTTAAAAACCTTGAATTACCTTGAATTTTTTTTTAAGATATAAAGATACAAGAACATCATGTCCTGCATGTACATGGCAACAGATGAGTATCTTTCAACACCACAAAAGGAGAACTGAAAACACTTCGTTACAATAGTGTGAACATGCATTCACAAACCTAAGAACCTATTCTGCCAATAAACAAGGGAGTCGTGCCAGTCTTTGGAAACACTGAAACAGCCTTGCCTTTTGCTTGCACGGAAGTAACATTGCTGTAAAGCCATGGGGTTGTCAGGGCTTGGACAGGTCAGACAATGACTCTCAATGGCCCTTTGGTTAACCCCTGAGCCTTCAGTACCAGTGGCACTGATAATGGCTAATGGGTTAGCAAAGCTGAGGAAACCAACCCGTCCCACACAGAGCAGAGCTGAATTTTGTGAATTCTGTAACTGACAAGGAAACTATAAATAGAGGTGGGAGAAAACAGATTTTTTTTTGCAGGTTTCAGTGTTTTCCAAACATTAGAAGTGCAGAAAGTAGTGTCAAATACGATTGATTGATTGATTGATTGATTGATTGATTGATTGATTGATTGATTGATTGATTGATTGATTTTTACCCTAAAAGTACATTATAATTATAAAATTTTATCTCTTTAAAAGTGTACAAGGTAATTGATATAGATGGCATAGTGTCAGTAGTTACAGCCACAGTCATTACCCATTACATGATGTAATTAAATTAAATAATCAATAAAACATTTAAATAATCAATAAAATAATTAAATTAAATAATCAATAAAATAATCATTAAATAATCATTAAATTATTAAATAATCAATAAAATATTTTTTTTACAGAATTTTGTTTTCAAGTGCAGAATGTTAAGTGCAGAAATGTGTTTTTTATGTTATCGCCATTTTCTCCCACCTCTAATTACAAGCATTGTTTGCACAGGCAGAACAACAGGACAGGAAACCAAGATGAGGAAAAGGAGGTTAATTAAATTTCAGAAGAGAAGCAACCAGCAAAATCTAACCAACTGACAAGATACGTTACTTCATTCTCCCCATTCTTGGAGAAAATGCTTCATGCCCTTTGTGACTATACATTGGTTGTTGCTCTGCTCACATGGTGTGGTCTCTCCAACACAATATGCCATCAGGGAACACATTGCAAGAAGTGCGGGTCAGGTAGGGCAGGGCTGTGCCCCCAGGTCCTTGAAACCTGGCACCAGCAGTGGCTATATACTCACCCCTATTTTTGCAGTCATTCAGGGCACAATCCTAACCTGCGCTGGAATAGGCAGGCCAGCTCACCTGGGCTGTGTCTTAACAACATTAGGAGGCAGCATCAGCTCAGCATGGGGCAAGAGGATGAACATCCCTTTGCCCTGAGGTAAGCCCAAGCCACCCCTATGGGCCTGCAAAATAGCAGACGTAAGTCAACGCAGCCAGGAGCACCCCGAATCGGGGCCACCCAACCGGGGGACGGAGGTTTGGATACAGCCCAACAGCTGTCTTCTGACTCCACCCCCGTCTCCACATACGGCATCGCCCCATTACGCCTCCCATTTGCCTCTGGCACGCCCTCAGCACAGCCCTGTGTCGCCAGAGCCAAGCAGGCACTCGACCGGTGTAGCAGTGCCTGTAAGCGGGCGCTGCTGCTTTTGGTCAGCCCAGCAACTGAATCCGCAGTGCAGATGTGCCTTACGGTACATTTGCGACAGCACTTGCCTGGAGCAACAGCGCTGCAAAGAGGTTTGGTTCTGGGCACTGCTACAATCTGAGGCATTGTGGGTAGGGACAAGAAGCAGGCCCGGATTTTTGGCCTTTTGACCCCTCCCTGTGAAGCTCCTTACTGGGGCGAGAACTATCTGACATCATCAGTGGAATATTTTGGGTAATAAAGAAGGCCTTTTACCTCAGGAAAGCGTTTTTGCTCTCAGTGGCTGTTAATGGTTTTAATTGGTGGTCTGACTGCCTGGCTATTTAAGGTTTATTACTCAGAGTTGCTTTATCGTTTTAATAGAGTACTTTATTGTTGTATTTCATTTTATTGTTGTATTTCATCGTTTATTATTGTTAGCTATCAACAGAACCAATGCATTAGGCTAATTGGCAGGCTATAAACCTACTGACAACTGGCTTAGCAAGTGGTTACAAAGACTTGACCATCCACTAAACAATTGCACATTCCCCCACCTTTATAAATTCCAGCTCCTTGCATTACACAAACTGGGATCTATTTTTGGCTCTTTTATAGCTTCCAGTAAGATCTCTAGCTGTAAGCAAGGGGAATTCCTTCATATCTGAGAAGCGGTAGAAGATCTTCTAGAGGACTAAGGTAGGATTATAGCTCCATTCTCCTGTTTATACGGCCAGATAAAAGCGATTGCCTAGGCAGCAGGGAAGATAAGATGGCTGACAGGACTAAGCTGCCATCACTAAGCAATGCTGAAGGTGGTCTTTTCATCAGCTTGGGGCATTCTCCCTGATTAAAGAGAAACTCAAGTAAAGCCAGCGACTATCGTAGTTTTGTTTGAATTTTTTTTTAATAATGCGTGCTAGAGTAATGTTAAATCTTACTTAACACTTATCGTTTCAGTGTATATCTTAATAGCATTAAATGTCTCCCTTTGAATGCGTTTCAGACAGACGTTAACGTGCCACATTTAATGTGATTCAATTTTTTAAAAAGCTTGTTTGTAACTAGCAGACACAAGAGACAATCGAATTCCCTTGCCCGCCCACCTACCCCAGCTCTCCTGTCAGCTTTGGAGCGAGCACAGTTTCCTGCTCAAGCAATGGGTGGGAGGAAGATAAGAGGCAGTTGAGGATATTCAATCGCTAGTGCTTGTGGGGAAGGAATAAAGGAAGAGTCCTGACCCCCTTTCCAAACCCCAAATTTTGCCAATTGTGATATCTGCCTTCAACAGAGGGCAGCGGTTGACTGTTTACAAATGTCCTTATCATTCTGTTTAAAAATGTCCATTGGGGCCAAAATAGGACTATTGGGGCCAAATGGAACCACAAATACAAAATGGTTTATTCTAGTCTTTCCATTTCAAAAAATAATAATTCTGAGAGCATCTGAAACACATATAACAGGCGGACAAATTAAGCAGAGAAAGAACAAGCTATTTTTACACAAACCCAGAGGTTTCCTTTGTGTCGTGCCGCTTTTCTTGTGTAAAATGATTAAAGAGGGATCAAACTGTTAAAATCGTTCCCCCAAATTCTAGTCTTTCTGAATGAAGTGGAGGGCAAGAGGGAAAGAAAACTACACTGAAGAGATAATTGGCATATTAAGCTAATCTTTTATTAATGTAACACAATTTTAAAATACATCTTGTCTCACCAAAACTCAGCATGGAAGTTTTTATGTCATTATGATGTGACTTCCTTTTTAATAATTCTCTGCAGGGTCCACCTTTTCAGAGCAAAATTGAGATTCCCCCCCCCTTGCATTTATACTGGCTGTCACACAGATTTTGCATAGAGAAAATGGGATCCTTGACTTAAAAAGGATTCAACCACTCTGCTGCATGGGTTATTGGTGCATTTAAAGCCGCTGTGCATTTAAAGCCACTAGGCATGTGCTAGATAGATGCACAGCTGGCTGCTCATTATCTGTTGGGCAACTGGACATGTTCAGATCACAGGCTACCTGCTGAGCAATGTTCTGGATTAAGGCTCAGAAGTTCTTCTTGTGTGTGGCATCTTCATGAGACAATGAACCATTTTAACAATTGGTTGCAAGCACAATGACAGAAGAGTGCTCTAGGTCACAGCCCAGCCCTGTTTCCACCTCTCTCCAATGTATGCCCTGACAAATGACATACAGGGAGCCTATGTAGGAGAGGGCAACCTGTGTAGGTTTTGCATGCAGAAAGTCCTGGGTTTAGTCTTTAGCATCTTCAATTAGGATCAAGAAAGTCCGTTGTCCAAAACCCCGGACAGCCACTGCCATTCAATATAGACAGTACTGATGGACAGATGGACAAGGGAGCTTGTCACATGTTCAGATGTGCAGCTTCCTCACCTATTGAGGAATTAATATATTTCTCATGTATTAAACCACCTTGGGTCTCCTTAGGGGGAGAAAGGTGGTATAGACATATGATAAATATTGAGGTCCAGCTTCTGGAGATATGGGAGGACCATTCAGACGGTCTACTTTCCAAAATGCCGTGTTATATTACCATGACAGGCAGACATCAAGAGAGGGGCAGGGCTGTATTGTGTCCTGATATGTTTCATGGTATGCCTCGAGTGAGATGGAGCCCAGGGCAACAGGTTGGACAGAGATCCACGGAGGTTACCCAGTGATTCATAACTGACCTTTGATCAGGTCTTTCTTAATCTAACAGGCTCTCTTTTGTATTGTGCTGCATTGTTCCAGTACACATTTGAATGTACGTTAATATTTTAATGTACTTCATGAAGTCCTTCTTTATGGCAATTCATATTTGTATATAATTTGAGCATTTAGGAAAACTTTTGAGTACTTAGAAAAAGCACTTTAAAATCCCCTGAATATGCTCATTATTATAAGAATATAAACTAAAATGTCAAGCATTTCTTGACAGGAAACGCTCAAGAACATGTTGAAGAGTATTTTTGTCAGATTCACTATAAAAATTCGCAGATCCACTGTGAATCAGATTGAAGAATTCACAGATTCAACTACACTTGGGGCAATACTCACACTACAAAGTGGTTTCACACAATGTGTGTTCCAGCTGTCCCTACAGAGGCATTTGCAGGGAGACCAGCTGTGTATGGGAGAATCATAAGCAAAAATTCCGACGTGGGCATTACCACATCATTAGCAAAGTTGACATGATAGCCAGAGTGGTGCTTCTCCAGCCTGACATCCAGAAACCACTGCCCGATCCTATGAGCTGCTGTGCTGGTGAAGTGGATTGTAGGATGGGGTTACAAAGCTCTAGTGAAAGTGCAAGGCGCAAATATCCTGTCAGCTTTCCCTTTCCTCATTTTTGCAAAGCATTCACAAAATATTGTTTGGAATAGACAATTGCTTGAATAGTGGTCCCACAGAAGGAGACATAAAGGGGGGCACAACATGGTATATTTTATTAGCTCAAACTTTGCATACATCAATGTAAAGCTTACCTGACCAACAGCACAATCTTATTTGTTTGTTTGTTTGTTTGAAGAATGTATACCCCACCTTTCCCATGCCAAAGCAAATGCCCAAGGCAGCTTACATGGGCAGACTCATCTAGACCACCATTTTTCAATGTTTTTGTTTTAAAATATACAGTATTCTGTGATTCACTGCAGTATTCAGTCCCAGAGCACAATCCTAAACTAGAGTTAGGCCAGCATAAACTAAGCCAGCAAAGTTTGGCCAGCACAAGGGCCACCATAAAGTGTGTTTGGACTACTCTTGGAGTCAGGGAGAATGGTGCATGCCTGTTTGCTGGCCTCTCTGACTCTGAGAGTGGTCCAGACACACTTTACGGTGTCCCTTGTGCTGGTCAAACTTTGCTGGCTTAGTTTATGCCGGCCTAACTCAGTTTAGGATTGTGCCCCCAGTGTGGTTCTCTCCTCTGGCTGCAGGCCATTGAACTTCAGCAGGCAATTGTAAGTCAATTCTATGCATATTTACTCCACGCTAAGACCCATTAAATTCAATGGGATTGCCAGGGAGACTCATTGAATTTAATGGGTCACTGTGGACCCAGCATAGAGTCACAAAAATGCTGGTATTTCAAGACTTGTTTTGACTCAGTCATGGATGCCACTGACTCGCATGCAATTTGGGACTTGGGCCAGTAATTCAAAAAAAAAAAAAAGTAATGACTGAAATAGACTTGAATCCTGATTCACTTTTCTGTGTGATTGTGACTCTGGTTTTTTTTTTTGTTGTTGTTGTTGTTGGTAAAAAAAAATGTGTGCTTGCTTAGCTTCCATTTTCATGCTTCTACATCATGCCAAAGATCTCAAAAGCTGGCATTCAGAAGGATGGCAAGGGTGGCAAGGGTGGAAGGCTAGGTTGGTTCCAAGAGGCAGGAGCTGGGGGAGTCTATGTAAGATTTTTTTTGGGGGGGGTTTGAACAAGAGGCAAGATGAGACTATAACTGGATGAGGTCAAGTCGTGACAGGTTGTGCTATGACTTGCAAATTGACTCAAATCAGGGAGTCAGCAACTCACGACTTGACATGCAACCTGGGCTCAAGGCGCAATCCTGCCCTCGTTGTTGCATTTGGCCTACGTCACTAGCGCCAGCACCCCCTGCGTCAGCGCTAGAGTGTGGGCGCCAAGCTGCCTCTGTGCCAGCCAAACGTGGCTGGTGCAGGAGCGGTTTTGGGAGGGTAGTACTGGGCAGAGGGGGTGTTTCTGGGTGGGGGTGGGCGGGCCAGCGAGTGGGCTGGCTTGGGGATGGGGATGGGTTTGGGATGCCGACGTTAGGCAGCATCCAAGGCCTTGTCTCCAGGCCACACGGTCCCAATACGGGCCACGTGGCTTCCTCAGACCTCCGCCCGTGTGCAGGCGCAGATCCGAGGAACCCATAGGGGAGGCTGGAGCTTCTCCTGCTGCAAGGGAATGAAGGTGCCCTTGTGCCAGGGAGGCTCCTGGTGCCTCCCAAATTGCTCTGTATACAGTGTAGGCCCACCGGCCAGCCTGTTCCAGCGCAGTTTAGGATTGCGCTGTCTGTGGTTGGAGCACATCACTGGTGGTAAATTAAAAAAAAATAGACTGCTCCAGTCTATGGAAGTTCTCATACATCAGGCAAACTATGGAAGTTCTCATAAACCAGGCATCTCTACTGTGGAAACTAGCACTTGACTCCAAATGACAAAAGCATCAAAGCACAAGCACATGGCCTTACGAGAGGCATTGTACATGCCTGTCACTTACATTCTCTTGCTTAGATGCCTTCACATTTTGAAACAAGAAAGTGTCAACACTTTCTTTGTGCAACATTGTGGGATCACCCTCCTTTTCTTCAATGGATGTGCTTGCCTATTTCTGCTGTTTTCAGCTTGGAGCCACGGAGAATTAGTTCCAAGAATGCGACTGTGTTGACATTACTTCTTCCCGATAGTACACCTGCCTCATGAGAAAAAAATAGATGCCTAAGCAGCTGGTGACTAGCAGGAAGGCAACAGATAAATATCTCAAATTCCTCAGATGAAAAGCATTGAAAGCTGTCTGTACACTGTGAAATCCAGACGAGATTTTCTCAAGAGAACTTGAAAAACACTGATACTGTAGAAACAGCCTGCCTGTCCACTCTGTGCCTTACTGTAATGTCAACTAACAGAACTTAAGCACAGTGTTTGGGCTTTCTTTCCCCTTGATTTTCCTCCATGACTTTGTAAGAAAGGAATAGTTGTTTTCATAAATAACCATGAAATGTATGGGTTCTGCAACGACTTGGAGATGGTTTATAACCTCTGTTTGACTGAGCTTCGGCATGCATTTATCACATCAAAGCCTCCTTTTTGCCCATGTGTATGGCATACAAATACCTGTTGAAACAGATGCTTCTAGGGAATTTTTTTTTTTTTTTGTAAATACACTTAAGAAGCTTAACTCACCCGTAGACATGAATGGAGTGAGAGATAGTGGTGTTCCTATAGGAATGGCAAAATGCTAAGTTTTGCAAGAACCTGAGCTCCTGTGTAACACAGCCTCTCACCCTCATCCCCAGAGCCATTTGCAGGTCGGAGAGTAGAGCCCTCAATCCAGCTCTCTGAGCCACAAATGGTTCTGAAGATATAGGGGAGGGGCAGCTTTACACAAGAGCCCAGGCGCCTGCAAAACCTAGCACCCCCCCCCCCGTAGGAACACCACTGGTGAGAGAACAAGAGGGTGGGATCCAGCCAGCTAAGATGTCCGCTTGAAAGTCTGATGCCTGCTTAGGGAGAACTGCCCAACTCCACACACTCCAGGGGTCCAGTGACACCCATTCACTCCAGGACATTCTTTGGACTTCTTCAAAAACTCAGTATACACAGAAATGTATAATTGCAGGATGACTTATAGGGGCTTGTTTGGATGATATGGTACATCTAAAAGAGATGGTACACCTGCCCACACCCAATGACTACGCACAGTCCACTCTCTCCTACTTAATATAATGTTTGAATTATGTGTGAAGTGGCAATTCAGATGAACCTTTTCCTCCCATTAAAAAAAAATGGAACATTTCATTAAGGGAGGGCAGAATGTGCTTACACACAGTGTATTATCAGACCTCATTATCTGTGGATTTTCTGTGGATTTGACTCAGGCCGCAGTCCTAACCTGGAGTTAGGCCAGCACAGTTAGGCCAGCAAAGTTTGGCCAGTAGAAGGGCCATCGTAAAGTGTGTTTGGACCACTCTTGGAGTCAGGGAGGATGGTGCACATCTGTGTGCTGGCTTCTCTGACTCCAAGAGTGGTCCAAACATACTTTACAGCATCCCTTGTGCCTGCTAAACTTTGCTGGCCTACTGTGCTGGCCTAACTCCAGGTTAGGATTGCGCCCTCAATGTGGATCGCACGTCCACACTGGAGGGCCTACGAGGATTTCCTGGAAGTAAAATCAAGGAGGTCTTCTCAGGCAAGGGGAGGCCACACATGCCCTTACCTTGCCTCAGAAGGCTGGCTCCAGCCATTGGAGAGGCACTTCCTGTTTTTCAGTAAACAGGAAGTGCCTTTCTGAAGGCTCCAGATGGCCTTCTGAGCTATGAGGAGGCTGTGCACAACCTTCCCAAGTCTCAAAAGGTCAGCCAGGATTTCCAGCCAGAATTTAATTATCCATGAATATCGGCATCAACATGTTAGGGGAGGGGGGTCAGGAACAGATTCCCTGTGGACACTGGGGGCAGACTGTATCACCTGAACTGGCCCACTATGGCAGATCCATTGTTCATCTAGGTCAGTGCTATTCAGTTGGGACCCACTTGGTGGGTCACGACCAGTGATGTCATGTAGCCAGGACACTCCGGAATGCCGTTCCAGTTGTTCCATGTAGGGCTGGCTTTGCCCACTGCAGTCATCGCTGCCGCGCGCCCTGCAATACGCGAATGGGGCTGGCTGCGCCTGCGCCCTGTACGCCCGCAGCTGGAGGTTTCAGCCAGGGAGGCAGGCAGGCAGTGGACAGCGGGGGAAGAGAGGATGCGCGGAGGAACTGCCAATCAAACGTGCGTCCCGGTAGCTACTTCCTGCGTTCCGGTTGTTAGCGTAGGTAGATTCCACCACTGGTCACGACCTGATGTCAGGTGAGTCACGGAAAGCTGGGAGCAGCCATCTTGAAGCTGAAGACCTGACTCTCGCTATATTCCTTTTGTGAGTGTTAACAGTGTTAATTTTCAAGTGAGGATTTTTTTTAAAAAAAATTGTTTTTCATTCGGTGCTTTTACATAATATTTTGTCCTAATCTTGCTTTCTGTCAGGGATGTTTCATGGTTGTGCAATTGCTGCAGTCCAAGAATGCCAATTTGCATTTCAGGAGTGTCATTTTATGATGTTACAATGACAACACTTCCTGCTTCCTGCCACAACATTACTTCCTGCCACAACATCACTTCCAGGCAGCGGCGTCATTCACCTGGTACGCTGGGCGGGACTTACCTTTGAGTGGCAGTCCGCCCGTTGCGGCAGTCTGCCCGGCGGGCGAGAAAGCGGCGGAACGCGGCGTGACACAACGGGCGGACTGCCGCTCAAAGGTAAGTCCCGCCCAGCTTACCGGGTGAATGCTGCCGCTGCTTCCAGGTTAATGACATCATTTCTGGTGGGTCCCAACACGAGTGCCATTCTAAAAAGTGGGTCTCTGTCTAAAACGTTTGAATACCACTGATCTAGGTTCTTGTTGACTACCCAAACTAGCAGAGACTGTGTAGAGCTCAGCACCCCTACCAGAGCTGGGAACTCATTGGAATGTGGCAAGGATTTAACCTAGATCTTCTGCATGCAAAACATATGCATGCATGGGTATAGGTGTCAGCCTTAGAGATGCATGCAGCTTCCTGAGGGATTTCCTTACACTGATCACAATTTCCGTGACGACCCCTGCAGTTCCTGCAGCTGTTTTGCCTGGGAAAGTCTGGTGCATTCATAGTGAATTTTGCTTCAGGTAATCTTCTGTGCTGACAGTGTATATCACAGTGCCACTAATAAAAGTACATTTTTTTTTAAAATAAACTAAGTCAAGATCCCAAATTGCATTTGTAACCCACCTCTGAAACCCAAGATTGGGGTTTGGCATTTCCAGAATTGAGTTGCATTTCCAGATGATTCAGAATACAAGAGAAGAGGAGTCTTCAACCTTTTTTTCAACAATCCCAATAAATAAAGTGTGGGGATTCACCACTAAACTGGTCTCCCTCCCGGGACCCAATCCACTCATTCCCTGACCCACCTGACCCATTTCCCCCTACTCCCTGTGGCTTCATAATAACCTTGTGAAAGAAAAGCCTGAGCAGGGGCAGCCTTAGGAGCTGCAGGGGAAGACTGTAAGAAAAGGCTGCGCAAGGTTAAATCAAAAACTCAGTTTTGATAAGGCAGTGCCAGTATTGGATTCGATCCAAGCCTTCTCTTCCACAGGCTTTGAAAGGTTGCTGTGACAAAGGTTGCTAAAGACTTTGTGGCCTCATTGGGGTCACAATCCACACAGGTTGAATAATCAAGACCAGGACACCTAGACCTATCATACGGAGATAATTTTAAATTGTTCCCAGTGGGTAGTAGCTGTTTTTACCAGGTGCTTTTCTTCATCCTGCTATGGAACTCTCTCTCTCTCTCTCTCTCTCTCTCTCTCTCTCTCTCTCTCTCTCTCTCTCTCTCTGTGTGTGTGTGTGTGTGTGTGTGTGTGTGTGTGTGTGTGTGTATCACACATACACACTCAAATTGGTATTGACATAGAGGAAGATGCTCAGTTCGTTTGACAAGGCAGTGGCCCCATGGAAAATGTCACAAAGGGACCAATTTAAAGGCGCCTTGTGTGGCAGCAATATTATTTGCTCTGACCTGCTGGTAGATCATACCAACGCCAGATATTCTGGATCCTTTTGTTTATATATATACTTCTGGGATACTGTACAAGTGGACAACTTGTACAGTCTTGTTACAGAAGCAGCAAGATGAAATTCAGCCCTGCCTCCCGCATCACCACACTGGATTAAAAGTGCAAGACAAGTTATTTACTATGGTATATCTCCCAGGAAACCAAAAGGATACCTCCATGGTAAGAAGTGATGCTATACATTTCCAAGCAGGGAACCCCACTCAGCCTGGTTGTAGGGCATGATCTGCTTGGAAAGCATGTAATTCACAGCTCAATCCCAACCCCCACCAGTACATAGCATGCAGTGCTGCCAACAGAGCTACATGCAATGGTGGGGGCGATCAGACAGCCAGTGAGAAGTTAGTAAAAACTACTTACCCCCTGTAGGCTGCCTGGGCACCAGTGGGTTTCTTTTCTGCAATCCTTAAGCCTTTAAGAAAATAAAAAAAAAGCTAGAATCAGATATTTAATAAGTACAGTTTCGAGTAAATGCCAAAACCAAAACAAAATACTGAGGTTATTGCCTGTTGGCATTACATTCAGGGTAAATGACAGAGCCTTGAATAGAGTGCTATATTTTTTATTCTTATCTGCAATCCTTGACTGTCTTACGATCCCTTTTCCATTTCTATTACATTTCCAACTTACAGCCCAATCCTATCCTCCACCAATCCTATCCCCAACTAGAATACAGTGCTGACAATGGAGTGCATGCTGGATGCTGTGTGTGTGTGTGGGGGGGGGTATCAGATGGCCAGCAGGAGGTATGTAAAAATAATTACTTACTTCCCAGTAGGATGCCTTATCGCCAATGGGGCTCCTTCGATTCATGTCAGCTATTTTACTGGCATAAGTGAGTGGAGAGGAAGGGGGCAAGTCAGGTCTGAGAAAGAGGGATAGGATCCAGCGTGCCTGACTGCTGCCAAGATACTCTCTCTCCCACCCTAAGCTGCCCCTTGCTCTCCCCTTTCCCCTTGCTGAATCAACCCCCAAAATGCCCACAATTTGTCCCTGCTGCCACCTTACCTGCTCTGGAGCAAGCTGGGTCCATTGATGCCAGGCGCACAGCGCTGCAGGCTGTTTGGGCTGGTAGCTCCAATATGCTCCAAGATACGGCGCAGCAGAGGCATTTACAATGACAGGATGCAAGATCTGCAGTTGTATATTGGCCTGGCCACTCCTTTGATGGTGACTGCCTGGGTGGTGGTGAACTCTCAACTTTAATTTCATGGTACAGGAAGGGTGGCCTAATAATGATATTAACAGGGCTGGGAAAGGGTGGCAACAGGAGTTGGATGGAAGGATTAGGCCTGGGGCAGGATCGGCAGCAGCGGTACATGCCAGCCATATCGTATCCCCCTTCCCTGGCCAGATACACCAACATGAGGCCAGACTGGCCAGCTATTTAGCAGGCACAGATCTGAGTTGTCCCATTGCGTCTGCTGGGGCTTATCCTGGACATGAATTTCCCCTTACCCCAGGGAGCCCACCAGCAGTGCAACTTCCCCCATAGGATGCAGCAGAGCCCTTGCTGGCCTCGCTGCATCAGCACGAGGGAGGTTGGATAGCACTGGGCTGTTAGTCTTTGAATCCAGTTTGAAAGTGGTTTACATTTGTGGAAGACAGGCAAGCTTTTAAAAAAAAAAAAAAACTAGAATCATCTAGTGAAAGACCTCAGAAACTAATGTAGTCAAAGCTATATATCTTCCTCAAGCTCCCTTGAGGTCTTTGGCAATTTGTTGGATTCAAGACGAGTTAATGCATGTAGTCTTATTGCATATTTAGTGCAAAAAGGGGGGCACACTGGTCTGCTTTATCCTGAAACACCAATTAAATCAGTGCTGTACGAACACTCTGGAGACCATTTGTGATTTTTTGTAAAAACCTTCATTATTCCAATGCATAAGGAAGATCATCTGTGTTGTTTAAAAAGACCTGGTATACCACAAGACCCTGCAGCAGCGGCACTTTTTAAAACCTCAGATGTCTATAGTGTCACTCATCAGATTCATTGTGAGAAAATTGTCCTTTATATATCACATAGAGACATACGTACCAATTGCCAGTTTTTTGTGCAAAAAGCTTTTCTCCTCATCTTTGCTGTGATGTAGGCTTTGTGTTATAGAAACGTACTGTACTGTTTCATCTGCAGTGTGCTGAATGTAAATAGGGTTTTGATCAGATTTGGGCTGAAATCTACAGTCTTTTCCATTTCTTTTGTATTCTTTTTCAGGTTGAAGCACCTACGTTTGTACCTGTGTACCTTTTTCTCTGTCCCCTCCCCCCCCTCCCCGATGCTGGCAGGCTGCTAGGAACAGAGGTTTTATAGATTATTTGTTTATATGTTGAGGGAGAAAAGCTTAGCACCATGTTGTGTAATTAGTTCTCAGTAAAAGTAACTTTGCCTCAAGATCTCATGTGTCCTGATTGTGCAATTTGCCTTTCCAAAAAAAGGCAAGCGATCCAAACACTTTTATAGCACATTTGCATCACTGCAAAATTAGGGGTCCCTGTTTTTAAATATCTTGTTTGTACTCTGCCCTTCTATCAAGAAACACAAGATGATGCATCTGGGCATCATTCTACCTTAGGGCGCAATCCTACCCAGCACCAGAATGGCAAGGCCTGCTGGACAGCACCATATCTGGCGCTGGGTGGGGGGAGGGGGGAGCCTCCCGCAGCCAGGGAGCCTTACAGTAGGGGAGGCTCCAGCCTCCCCTATGCTCTTCTTGGATCCAAAGAGCGGGTGCAGATCTGGGGCTGCAAGGCATCCGGAACGGTCTTAGGAGGTGGCCATATGGCCACCTCCCAAGCTCGCCTATGTCCTGCCTACGTCCCGCCCACCCTCTCCCTCCCTCGCCCAATCCATGTGCCACCTCAGCACGGAGCTTGCCCTGCGCCAGCTGCCTTCAGCCGATGCAGGAGAGACTCGTAGCATCGGCCTGACAGCAGGAGTGCTGAGGCGGAGGTGGCGATTGGCGCCCCTGCATCAGCGCTCCACCTTTTGCATCGACTTTTTGCATTATGATGTTGCATTGACGCGAGAGGGATGGTAGGATTGCACTGCTCTTCTCAATGTAGCACCGTGAAATAGGCACGGCTGGGAAAGACTGAGGCTTGGCTGAGGTTCAGCCCAATTGCAGACCCAGGGAGTGATAAAATCTAGTGGGGATTAAAGCCAAGGTCAGGATATGTCAGGGCTGAATGAGCAGTTGAATATGGGTCATCCCAGTCCAGGTCCAGCTGATTGGTCTGTGGTTTCATTGGATTGTGGTTTGCTCTCCCAAGCCCTGTTCACTGCACCATCCTTGCTTTACAGTGAAAAATTTGAGGAAGGGGCTGTAGCCAGGTTCAAGCCCCAGCATCTCCACACTGGGCATCGTAATACTCCCGACAGAGCCAATACTGAGTTAGCTGGACCAATTATCTGATTGAGGGTGCAGTCCTAACCTGGAGTTAGGCCGGCAGAGTTAGGCCAGCAAAGCTTGGCCAGCACAAGGGACACTGTAAAGTATGTTTGGACCACTCTCGGTATCAGAGAGGCCAACACACAGACGTGCACTATCCTCCCTGACTCAAGAGAGTGGTCCAAACGTGCTTTATGGTGGCCCTTGTGCTGGCCAAATTTTGCTGGCCTAACCATGCCGGCCTAACTCCTGGATAGGATTGCGCCCTCAGTATAGGGCAGACTCCTATGTACATCCAAAAGTCTGGTTCTAGCCCATGCCATGCATCTGCAACTGAGCTGAGCTGTGGGGAAACAGGTCCATGGCCAGGCCTACTGCTGTCCGTGTAGTGCTTCATCAGCTTTAGTTGATCATCTCTGGCTCCTCCTGTACCAGAATCATCACCTCAGCAGCCCTCCCGAAACGGCCACCAGAACAGAGTTCCCCAGAGCTGAGAACACCTCCGCTCTTTTTAACAACAATTTTCCTTTTGATCTACGATTGGAACTTACTCACTGGTTGGTACAAAGCCATTTCCTCAGGCACAGGATGTCTTTCCCCAATGTTGTCCCTTTGAGATCCATGCAGCCCTTTGGAGTTTAATCCACCTCCATCTTTTTTTGTGGCTTTACTAGAAGCAGCTGTTGCTTGTTCCTTAATAATCTTGCAGGCCGCTGAGGAGCCTGAGGACACTACCATCTGACATCCGTGCTTGCTTCTAAATATACACCTGTGCATCATGTTTTCTTTGGGCAATAGTAGACCAATGGGAATCTCATTTCCTTTGGCACAGCTGCACTTTTATCTTTTGCCTCTGAAACTTTCTTTAATTCCCACAGTTTTCAGAAACTTGTTTATTATCATTTATCCTGTCTTCCACAGAACGGTCCCTCTGAATGCCTCCAGACCTCTGGCA
>JAJKFI010000230.1:533730-554974 GCA_029204185.1 Lerista edwardsae | reverse complement strand
TGTGTGTGTGTGTGTGTGTGTGTGTGTGTGTGTGTGTGTGTGTGTGTTTATTCATTTTGGAGAGTTGGTAGGGCTGAGGAAGGATGGAAAAAAATGTGAGGATTACAGTTGTGTTACAGCTGCCCAGAGCACTGAACCAACTGCTTCAAGAGATAAAGATGACATCCACTGGAGATGCTTCAAACCAAATAGTTATGTGCAATGAGTCACATGCCTCTTATCTCAGATGGATTGTGGAAAGTTGATAGGGAAAATGTTTCTGGTCCTTTGGAGGGCAGGGATGGAGTTAGACGTGCTTCTAAGATATGTAGCTGCTGTCCAAAACAACAAACAGTACAGGATCACACCCAGGGGCATAGCTAAAGAAGTGTATGGTGGGTTCAATTGCACTAGGCAACAAGCTTTAGTGCGACAACAAACTGAGCTTGACACTAGTGGCCAAAATTGTGAAAACCTTGGTATGTATGAATAATACCATCATGTTATATACTATTTGATGCAGCATCTAATGCAGTATGTAATGAAACAAACTGGAGTGTAATATCTTTATCAAACGTTATGGCCGAGAAAATGAAAATATAACTGTCATGTAAAAATTGGGGTTTGTTAAAATGGTGGTTTTTATGAATAATACTGTCATGTTATACACCACTTGATGCGGAATTTCATGCAAAATGCAATGAAACAAACTGGAGCGTAATATCTTCATTCTACCAAGGTAAAGGTAAAGGTTTCCCAACGACCGAATGGTCTAGTCGTGACCGACTGTAGGGGGCGGTGCTCATCTCCGTTTCAAAGCCTGTGAGCCGGCGTTTTTGTCCGATCATGGTGGCCAGCATGATTCTACGCCGTAGCGCACGGAACGCCATTACCTTCCCACCAAAGTGGTCCCTATTTATCTACTTGCATTTTTAGGTGCTTTCGAACTGCTAGGTTGGCAGGAGCTGGGACAAGCAACGGGAGCTCACTCCGTCACACAGTCTCGAACTCCCAACCTTGCGGTTGAAAGCCCAGCGACAGCGGATTAACTCGCTGCGCCACCACGTCCCACATTCTACCAAAGGTTATGGCTAAAAACACTGAAAACAAAAATACAACTGTCATGTGAAAATAACTAGCTTAGGTATCTTTTAAAGTGGACAAAAGAAAGGGAGGAACCATGCACACCACCCTGCGCTCCTTGGCAGAAACGCAGTATGAAAATATTAAAAATATGAATGAATGAATGATTTTGTCACATGGAGGGATGTTAAAAATGTATGCACCTAAATGTCAAATGACTTAGCTACACCACTGTTGGGGGTGTGTATGACTGCTGTCTTGAGGGCAGCAGGAGGGGGCATGCTGCTGAGTGGAGGTTTCAGGTTTCCGCCCTCTCCATTTTCCAACTTTTTAAGAAGCCCAGGCGTGACATCACTTCCAGAAGTGATGTCACTTTCCGTTGTGATGTCACTTCCTGGGCATCATTTTGCCCTCAACATTGGGCTACACTTTCATTAGCTATGCCACTGATCATACCAAGAAGAGGATAGATGCAAGACTTGGACTTGAAGGCCAAGGAGGTGGAGCTATTGTCAAATAGATAACTGCTGACTTGTTTTGGTTCTCAGTTTTGACCCCATTGACTTCAGAGGTACAAGGTTTTATTCAAAGAAATGTAGTCATGAATTAATTGATTTTGATAGTGCTCAGCCATTGTTTTCTTTCTGTGGTTTTTAACAAGCTCATTGCCAGCACTGAAATGCCTTTGAAGTCATTTGTTAATGATAGTTTCTACCTTTTTATGTTTTAGCATTGTTTGTTCTTTTTTTATTGGCATCCTATATGCTTGCTAATGCTGATTTACCTGTTTGTTGTCATTTAAAGAAAAACACATTTTAATGGGTTGCACTTGGGAAAAAGAGTCTTTTTTGTTTCTTTCCTTTTATCAATGCTATATCTTCACCATAGGATTATATTTTGAGTGCAAGATATATGTTCAGTAGTACTTGTAGGATATTCTGTTGATGAATGTTTAAGCTGTTTAAACATGAATCTATGAATTTGAATTTGTTTTAATGAACTGGGTAAAATGTGTACCTACAGATATGTTCTACTGTATAGCAATCCCTGGTGAACACAGCTGGAACCCATCAGGTATTATTGCCCGTTATTGGCCTTGCCCCTTGGTTGCCAAAACAATATCTCTGAAGGCACAATCCCAACCTGGAGTCAGGCCGGCTCAGTTAGGCCAGTAAAGTTTGACTGGCACAAGGGACATCAGCACACATTCATGTGCCATCCGCCCTGACTCAGAGAGTGGCCCAAACGTGCTTTACAGTGGCCCTTGTGCCAGGCAGGCTATTGCACAAGTGGCATAAAGCACATTTTGACAGGAAAACAGGAACACTGCAACACCACAAGCCACAGCAAGTAAGGGCCATGCTGAGCAGCAGAGGATGGGGATGGGGTGTAATCAGAGGTGGATCTACAGGGAGGGCAAAGCTCTAAGTTTTGCAAGGAGCCTTACCCTCTCATGTAAATCCCTCCTCTCCCTTGCTGCTGTAGCCAGTAAGCAACACCAAGATGTTGCTTTTCCCTGTGAGGATTGGCTAAAACGGTGCAGGAGAGGAGTGATTTCCACTGCAAGGTAAGGCTTCTTGCAAAACTTAGAGCTTTGCCCTCCCTTAGATCTGCCTCTGGGTGTAATGGGGTAGGGGGAGGGCAGTGACAGGGGTGGATCACACCCAGAAGGGGGGACAAGATTGGCAGCACTGGTGCAAGATCTGCCAACAGAGGTCCACTCAGACTTGTACCCGCAAAAATGTCCTCTTACCTTGAGGAAGCCTGTAAATTACAGGTTTCCCCCGCAGGATGCAGCACAAGCCACACTGATGCCACGGCATTGGCATGGGGGAATTGAAAAACTTCCCATGTGGAAACATGTAGACAGACTTTCCTTAACTATCCCAGCAGCCACATTAGGTGGTTCTAGGATCCTTGCAGTTGTAATCGAAAACAGCATCTATTAGTTAAGCTCGGCTGCTGTTGGAATGTGCAGGGAGCAATCTTCCTGCAACTCTGTCTCTCCTTGGTGCACATGCAGTGCTCATTAGTGCCAATTAATGGGCAGTGAAGGGAACAGAGAATCCCATGGTGTTGATAATTTTCATTTCTCATGCCAATGCATTTAAAGGAAGTCTCAGTATCTCCATAAAGAAAACTGTGAAGTTTCATTATGGTGATAATGTAAGCTAGATTCCTAGATCTGTTGCCATTGTGTACAGTCGTTGATACTTAAGAGCGCAATCCTAACCTGGAATTAGGCTGGCACAATTAAACCAGCAAAGTTTGGCCGGCACAAGGGACACCGTAAATTGGACCACTCTTGGAGTCAGGGAAGATGGCACGCATCTCTGTGTTGTCCTCTCTGACTCGGAGAATGGTCCAAACATACTTTATGGTGTCCCTTTGCTGGCCTAACTGTGCCGGCTTAACTCCAGGCTCAGATTGCGCTCTTTCGCTTGTAAAGCAGGTTCACTTGCAATTGATGGTATTTGATCATATGCCAGTAGAAAAGACATTCAGGGCACAATTCTAACCTGGAGTTAGGCTAGCACAGTCAGGCCAGTGAAGTTTGGCTGGCACAAAGGCCACGGTAAAGCACGTTTGGACCACACTCAGAGTCAGGGAGGCTAGCACACAAATGTCCGCCATCCTCTGTGACTCCAAGAGTGATCCAAATGTGCTTTACGGTGTCCCTTGTGCCAGCCAAACTTTGCTGGCCTAATTGTGCTGGCCTAACTCTAGATTAGGATTGTGCCCGAAAGAAAAGTAAATTCAGTGTGCTTCTTACAAACTAGTAACGAAAGAACGTGCCAAGCACAAAACCGGATATGGTTCCTGGTACTAGACAAAAGGGCTCATGATTTTGACCTTGATGCGGGCATAATATGCTAGCTGCATACATAATTCGATACCTAAGTCTGTGATCATGTAGAATAGAAGTCTTGCTTATTTGAGTGAAATTGCCTTTAGCTGTACTTCTGTACAAATGTACTTGGGAGTAAATCCCATTTAACCCAATAGGACTTACTTCTGAGTAGATATGGCAAGAATTGTGCTCTTTATCTTTTACTAAAAAAAGAAAAAATTCATTTTCAATTCCAGTGACCAATTTAAACCAATTTTACCAATTTGAAATCTCTTCTGCTTAAATGTACTCTGATAGACTACTAGTTTCTCAAATGTAATCTGGGTCCAACTCTTGTTCTACGTATACTTTTACTCACAGTCTCATTGCAACATGGGTTTTGTACTCTTAAAGCCACATGTACATACATTTATTTGTTTGTTTGGTATTATGAATGCAGAATAAATTTATTGTGGAATCTCTAAAAGCGTGACACAGTATAGGAATTTCAGAACAAGGCTTAGATTGACATGAATCCTAAAAATGTGAACATTTGCTCTCCTTTCCTGTACAAGCTCAAAATTTGGACTGACATATAAACTATCTTTCTCCTCTGCAAAAATATGAGGAAGAACAGCATTAAAGTGCCTGTTGGTGCTGGAATACTAGCACAGATTTTCATGCTTTACTAAAAAGAAATCCTTCTTTTATTGGTTTACAATGTAGCTGTTGGAGTCACTTGAATTCATTTTTTTATCATTCTACTTACAGGAAATCATATTATTGTGTGGAAAAATTGAGACAATAAAATGTAAATACTTTCTCACAGGCATTGCAATCGGCTGTTTAAGTTGAAAATTGCAGTCTTTAAAGCTCATTATTTACTGCAATGTACCCATTTATAGACAAGCATGTGGTTAACTTATTATTGTCTTATTAAAAGGTAGAGGCTTTAACAAACAGTTTCAAGCCTATTCAGAAAAAAAATGTTAGTGTGTGGATTCATGCAAAAATGGTACAATCATAATTTTGTTCTTTTCACAAAAGTACAGACATATGCCATTTGTATTTTTTTAAATAGTATTTGGCTACAATCCTACAAGCACTTACTTAGAATACAGCACATTGAATTTTATGGGCATTGCTTCTGAGCAAATTTGCATTGGTAGTGTTGGGCTATCAGTTCTGCAGGAAACTGAGATTCAGTACAGGGAAATGCTGCAAATATTGCATTTAAGGTCAGTCACCCTCTCCGAACACAGTTCCAGAGCAGCGAGGCCAACATATGTCTGTGCACAGGCCTAGTCTGAGAATGTGCTTTATTCATGACATTCGGGAGCTGGCTGTTCTGCCAAATTCCTCGCTGGGTCTCCCCAAGGGCCCCAATGTCCACACTAGCTAACTAGTTTCCTCTCCAGAGCGGCCTCAGAGATGGGCAAGAGGGAGGGGGTTCAGTCACCCACTGGGCCTCCTCTCTTCCAGCAGCTTTGCTTGGGATCAACGGCTGGCCAGCCTCCTCCAGTCTGCTTGCCTAAGCCACAACTGCCTCCTCCACTTGGTGGCTCTAGGGGCGTGGCACCCATACAACAACTCCCAATGGTTATTCCCCACAATAACCTTACCTTTGCCAGTTCTTCCTTTAGCCAGTCCAACAGTCCTTCCTTCAGTCCGTCTAACAGTCCTTCAGGCAGGCAGTCCAGCCAGCACTCCATCAGAACCAACCAACCGTCCGTCCGTCCGTCCGTCCGTCCGTCCGTCCGTCCGTCCAGCCAGCCAGCCAGCCAGCCAGCCAGCCAGCCAGCCAGCCAGCCAGCCAGCACTTACCTGGTGCCCTCATCCAGCACCTTCCCAGGTCCTTTACTGCAGCTCCTGCCTCCAACTTTATACTGAGGCCAGCCAATCAGTGGGCAGGCTTTAATTAATCAGCCACACCCATCTGCACCTGTGCTAACTTCCATTTCCAGGGGCCTCATCAGCCTACAGCTGTGCTCTGGAGGCTTGCAAAGACCTTGGGGTTAACCCTATAATCCCTGGTTTATCTGGGACAAGAGGCCATTGCTGATACCATTCCCTAACTCCTCGGGGCATCTCCTGCCTTTTCCAATACACTGGCAGAAGGGATTTGTGCTGGCTTGGGGAGTGGGTTTGGATTGCATTGACTCAGATGAGATTGGGCGTGTAGGTGAATGGCAGATAATCTGCTTTGCATGCATTAAGTCCCAGGTTTGACCCTGGCACTTCCAGATAGTATTGGGAAGGTGTATTGGAAAAGGCAGGAGATACCCCAAGGAGATAGGGAATTGTATCAGTAGTGGCCCCTTGTCCAAATAAACCAGGGATTACAGGGTTAACCCCCAAGGTCTTTGCCTGCAGCAGGAACACAGCTGCAGGCTGATGAGGGAGGTTAGCACAGGTGCAGATGGGTGTGGCTGATGGTAAAGCCTGCCCAGCAACAGACACCGATTGGCCTGCCTCAGTATAAAGTTTGAGGCAGGAGCTGCAGTAAGTTAGCACCAGGTACAGTAGGTGCAGCACCTGCCTGCCTGCCTGCCTGCCTGCCTGCCTGCCTGCCTGCCTGCCTCCGGACAGAGGCATATCTAGGGTATTGCATGGGGTGGCAAGAGCCATGGGCACTATTTCCATGGGGATTGTCCTCAGCCCCCCCCCCCAACACAGCACCCTGAAAAACACCAGAAGCTGTATTCCCCCCAGTTGGCAGCTCGCCTCTAGCTCATCTGCCCACCCAGAAGTGTGTGGATCTTGCCTCCTTCCCCCGCCCATCTTTAAAGTGTCCTGAAAGCCAAATATATAAACTTCATGGATTGGATTCCTATCAGGTTATGGTGAGCTCAGCCTTAGCTTTTTGAAGTTGGGAATTTGGCAGAACAGAAGGGAAAGACCTGGAACCTGGAGAGTCATTGTAAACAACACTTATCTTGATGGATGATGTGTGCATAACCAATAGAATAGTAAGGCAGCTTTAGATGTTCAAAGACTATAGCAGCCGAAAATGGCAGATAGTATCCAATGCAAATGTTTCAGTTTAAGCTGTTTAGATACCCAAAATCTAAATTGGCAGTAAAATTGTTTAGCCAATGGTGTGACCTTTCAAGATCTTTTTCTTCAGAGCTTTCTGTTTTTCTGGCTTCCTAGAAAAGTGCCTGACATGTATGGCGTAGCCCTAGTCTAATCAAAAATAATTTTATTATTTTTAAGAAATTGCTGCATAGGTGTTTCTTTCCACTAGACTACACATGGCATTTTAAGTTCCTCTGTAACTTTTTTTTCCTCTCCCACTGGAATTCTTCCTCTTGCCGACAGAGTTTCATGCTTCAGGAAGCACAGATTCTCAGGCTGTTGGGGTAGGCTAATAGCAACAGAGTGGGAGGATGCTGAGAAGGGGATCTATGGTTGTCCTTATCAGAGACAGGAGAGAACCAGTCCTTCGTGATGATGCTTTGTAACCAGAATGGCCACCTACTATGTAACTTCCAGTTTAGGAAGAGACAAGTCGCATGCACGGACACTCAGGCTGCACGTGATGCAGAGCAAAATGGTCAAATTCTGGCCTGTTTTTTAATTTATTTAAAAGATTTCTACCCTGCCTTTGTCTCTAGGAGATTCAAGGCAGCTTACAAAATGGAAAAAACAACATGAAAGCAATATCTTAAAAACAAACATTAAAAACATCATTAAAATAACACAGAAAACCAGGATCACCAACATTAAAAACCATGCATTAATTCAGTTAATGCAAAACATTCATTCAGCCAAACATTCATTCAAATGCCTTTTGTAAATGAAAAGTCTTGAGGCTCCGCCGAAAGGTCTCTAGAGAGGGAGCCATTCTTAGTGCAAGGGGAAGGGAGTTCCATAGATAAGGGGCCACCACTGAGAAGCCCCTATTCCTGCCTCCCATCCCCCTCACCTCACCTGGGGGTGGCACAGTCAGAAGCCTCCCCCCCTCCTATGACCTAAGAGGATGGGTAGGATTATATGGAAGATTATATGTTCCTCTTCAGATGGCAAGTGCTGAGTCGTATTTTTATATTTTAAGGTAGGTAAGTAAGTAAGTAAGTAAGTAAGTAAGTAACATCATTTTGTGTAGTCATTGAGCACATTGGATGGTTGGTTTAGCTGAAACCTCTCCCTGATTTGCTGGTTTATTACATGGAGACTTTACCGTGCATGGATCAACATGGACTTGGCACCAGTGATATTGCTGGTGCAGATCCAAGTTGACCCATTGCAACTGCTGGGGCTTACTCAGGGGAAAGGAAACAATTGTCCCTTTACCTCAAGGAAACTTCCAGCAACCAGAAATTCCTGGGTGGATGCAATATAGTGCACTGCTACATCACTGCACGGGAATTTATATTGGATTGGCCATGTGCCCTTGGAAATCTAGACACAAATTAGGCTGGGGTGGCGGAACCCGGGATCTGGAAGCAGGTGGCAGCACAACTATTGGATGATTGGAAGGGCATTCTTGTGGCTCCCTGGCAAAATGGTAAGCACCATTCACCGGGAACAGGGAAACAATGGGTGCTGGATCAGGCCCACGAGCTGGAGTCTGGAATGCCCTGATCTAGATCAACAACAATTGTAGATTGCCATTATAATGTTTCATTTAATTAAAACGTATACATCTTTTTATTTAGAGGATTCTAGTGTCAAGGACCACAGCAATCAAAAGAGATTTTTAAATAGACTTATGAAATTCACTGTTTAGAAAAATAATCCTGAATAGATACACTAACATTAAAATGTTAGCACCACACTGAATGAGATTACTACGAAAAGTATAAAGCTTGTCTATGAATTATAGAATTAATGATCATAGGGGTATTTTTTGTATGCAGCCTTTGCATTTTTGAAGGCAATACCTACATCTCAGCTGCCTATCAGGCAAATTATGCAGCATAAATTTTAGTCAATCTACAGCAAAAAGGAGCAACTATATTTGACATTCCAGTTTGGGGAGTTGCTGCTGTATAGAGAGATTTAAATAAATATTTTAGCTCAAAGGATGCTTAATTAAAAGAAAAAAGACAAAACCCAAGATGTTAACCTAGTTTTAGATTCATTTTATTTGTCCAAGCATCTTCCATTTGGGGGACTTTTTCAGCACTTGTACCTTACATATTCCCAAAGTAATGCTTTTATCTTCCTTTTTCATCTCTGGCATTTTTGGCCTTCACTGCTTACCTTCTGCTCTATCCTATTGATTGCAATGATCCATATGATTTTATCTAGAATGTCGCAACCCTTGTCTTTTATAGTGACATTATGGACATTCAATAATCATGTGATTAACTGCAGCCAACCAGAGTAAGCAGAAGTGTGATTAAAGGAAGATGAAGATTATAAAGTCAAAGATGAAAAAAAAATACTTAGATAAAGCAGGCAAAGGAACAAAAGAACCCTGGACTTAAATTACTAATTTGAACAGTTGATTATTTAATATTGTCCTAAAAATTATCCAATAGATCTAAGATTTTTTTTTTATAAACTGAAGATAAATTTTAGATCTTCCAGTAGACTCTGTGCATTGACAAGAGAACCCTTTTCTTTAAAGAAACTAGGGGCCCAACCCTATTGAGCTGGTATGCCAGCAGAACATGAGCTTGGCCGTTTGTGCTGTTGCAAAAGTGCTGTCAAGCACTTTGCAACAACACTTCTAGCTGGTGCCATAGCATAGCTAGAGGAGGCAAAATAGTAAATAGTGGAGGCGATGTAACAAACCATGTAAGCAGCTTCTACCACTCGCTATCGGAGCCATTCCAGGGAGTGATGGCAACGTGAAGGCTGCACCTATGTGTTGCCGTCGCTGCCTGGAATGGCTTCAACAACAAGTAGGATGGGCCACTTACACGGTGTGTTTTGGTGCCTGCAGTACTTAACTGTTTTGCCCCCTCTAGCTATGCTACTGAGCTTGTACACCAGCAGGAAGGCCAGAAATTTCTTGCACAAACCAGTGCTTGCAAGGATGCCCACTGAAGCAAGTAAGATTGGTGCAGGGGCAGAAGTAGGGTGGCAGTGGGGGCAGGAGTTGGGTGGTTTGGGCCTAGGAGGGTGGGATCGGTGATGCCAGCACACACTGTATCTTATCGCCCTTCTCAGACCTGATCCACTGAAACGGTCCCACTGAGACTTGTGCGAGATATCAGAGGTAAAGGCCCAGGATGACCCATGCTGGTTGCTGGGGCTTACCCAAATATCCCCCTACTTCAAGGAAACTTTCAGCAACCAAAATCCCCCTGCAGAATGCAGCATATCTTGTGCTGGCACCTCTGGATTGAGAATTTAGTTAGGACTGGGCTGTAGAAGTTACAGGACAAAAGCTATGCATTTTCCCATATAAGAAAGTCCCACTGTATTCAATGGAGCTTACTCTCAGGTAAACATGTATAGGTTTGCAACCTTTACTGTATGTATAATCACCTGGAAGTAATTGATGCTTTGACTCTGAAAATAGTAAAGGTGTTTGTGCCATGATAAAGTCATTGGAAATGTAGCAAATATTCAGGTCACCAAGATAAGTGCATATATTACTGCCACCATGGAATGGCTATTGTAAACAGCCTCTGTGTCAGGGACATGCAGGTGAGGCAGAATCTCACTATCCTGGTCCACAGAAAAAAGCCACGGCCCTGTGACTTTCTGAGTCATAAGGGAAGGGGAAGTATGTGCGCAGTCACAGTGGAGTGCATGCGAGTAGCAGGTGAGACTAAGGCTGTTTTCTGTGGAGTTTGTTAGGGTACAGTAGTTCTGCCTCACCTGTGCTACCCCCTCACAGCACACAACACGCCCCTGCTCTGTGCGTAGCGTTCTTACTGCATAATCCTAACCTGGAGTTAGGGCGGCACAATTATAGGCCAGCGAAGTTTGTCTGGCCCAAATGCCCCTGTAAAGCGTGTTTGGACTACTCTCGAAGTCAGGGAGGATGGCACATGTCTGTATGCTGGCCTCTCTGACTCCAAGAGTGGTCCATACGTACCTTACGGTGTCCTTTGTGCCAGACAAACTTTGCTGGTCTAACTGTGCTGGCCTAACTCCAGGTTAGGATTCCGCTCTTAGTGACCACCTACCATTTTTACTGTTGTATACAGCAATGAACACCACTGTCCTGTTATGAATAGGGTCTCCATGCCAAGGTCCACAAACCACTTGTTCCCACTACCAGCTTTAAAATGGAAATCATGATAATACGGCCTTACATTGTATGTGCTACGTTAAGATGATAGATGTGAAATGCTTTGTGATGCTGAAATTGAGCATCTGCTATACAAATGTTAAGTATTGTTACTTACTATAATGTGAACAGTGCAGCATAGGAGTGTCAACTGTGCCACATATGGACTGGACATGCAAAAGGAGAGAGACTTCCTATGAGATGTGCATAATCTGGAGAAACGTAGCAGTGGTAGCCCTTTAACTGGAAAAGCAAGTGGGAGCAAGGGAATGGCATAATTCTCCATGCAGTTGATTTTACAAGCAGGATCAGCCAGCATCATTCAGATCGGCGCCCCATGAGAACTTGCAATCATGTACTATGCAACTCTAGGTGTATAAATTGCATTGACATGTGTCTTGTAATGTGTATAATAATTCATGGGCAGTGTCAAACATGTACCTGTTCCTCCCAGTAATTGTAATCTCTGTGTGTACATTTTTGTTCAAGATGAATTCCTTTAATGCTCACTCTATCTTTGCAGGAAAAAAAAAATACCTTGGTAACTTACGGCATGCCTTGTCAGTGACCTTCCCTACATTATCCAGTTCTGGAAATTGAGTTACAGGTCTAGTCCAGTGCTAAATTCTTCTTTGTCTTGTTAGCAGTTTGTATTTTTTTTTTACAGTGTGGACTGTTAAGGGCTTAAAAGTGCATTGGTTCATGTATTGTTCTCATAATGCAGCTAATAATAAATGGTCAGGTGAAATGATTAATCAGATCTATCTGAACATGATTGGGACATTGTGCATCTGTCACCCCGTCCAGGACCAGGAGGGCTGCAGCCGAGGGGGGCTTACCTGGGGTAACCCTGGGGGACGCTTTCATCCCGGAAGGGGGCAAGGTGACAGGACCCTGCCAGGCTCAGAGGGCCGGAGAACCTCAGATCGAGGGAGAAGCCAGGACTATCCTGCCCTCTGGCAGATGGGGCAGGTGCAGGAGCCAGCCCCTGGCCTTACATTAGTGCAAGGGGAAACCACAAAGGGAGGCCCGGGAGGCCTCTGGAAGGAAGAGGCGGAGCCAGGAGGAGGAGCCTGGGCCTTAAAAAGAGGCCCAGCTCAGCTCAGTCTCTTAGTCTCTGGATGGATGGATGGATGGATGGATGGATGGATGGGGAGCAGGATGTACAGGGAGGCTCGCAACCTCCTTACCTTGATGGGCTACCCAGCCCTTACTGGACCGGGGCACAAGGAATCCCCGGGGGGCTCTCCTCAGCAGCGAGCCCGAGGCAGAAGTGGGGAAGCAAGGGTCCTGCCTAGCATTGGACGGGGGTTGCCAGGGAAGTCCCGCACCGCTTTCTGACCCAGGGACCAGGGGCTGGCAGACCCGTCCCTACCAGACCACCAGACGCGGGAGCAGTAAGTGGAGTGGACTCTGGAGGAAAGGCAGGAACAGTTCACCCCTGTCAGGACTCGCTGTAAGCCTCTTCGGCCCTGTGAAGTTAACAGGGCCTCATGAATGCCAAAACCTTGACACGATTAAACCGCCTAAGTAAACAGAGAGCCAGTGCCGAGATTCCTTTCGCATTGAGGGGAGCAGCGTCAGACCCACAGCACGCCACCGCCCCCTGCCTCCCAGGGGGACACACACACCCCAGGGTTGATGGAGGCGACAGCATCGCTGAACATTTTATGCATAATATAGAATGTCAAAGGTATCTTATTCGTACAGAGAGGTTTTGTTTGTTTGTGGTGGAACTGGGAATTTGCGAAGAATACTTTTATAGATCAGCAGAGGAGAATTCCATAGCATAGCTCAAGTTGGAAGCCAGGAAGAATACCCAGAACGCTCCAAAGGCATGAATTGAAATAATGTTGAAGTGTATGAGAATTTCTGGCTTTTGTAAATAGAACTGTTCATGTACCATGAAAAAAACCAATAATACCTCACTAGTAAGTCTCATGGGGTGTTCTGGCTTGTAGAGGCTCCCAGAAAGCTTGGGGCATGATTAGCCAAAGTCAAGCAGCGTTAAGCCCCAGGGATCTCATTTGGAAAGAGTTTCCGATCAACTTTCCCTTCAAAATCAATGGGGTTTACAGTGCCTACATTTGGCCAGAGAGCACTATTGGTAAGTAGATGGAGTGGGGATGATTTATAGTTTCATTGATCCATAAAGGACTTCACATAGCTTGAAAAGAGGATAAGGAAATTTTGGACCAGCGATCACTGAGTTGGAAGGAACCTATAAGAGCATCAACTCCAATCCCTGCCAATACCTACCATGTCTACAACTGCATCATCCCTGATAATGGCTATTCAGCCTCTGCTTAAGGATCTTCAACCATGGAGATTCTACCACCTTCTGAGTTAGACTGATCCACTTCTGAACATTCATACTGTCAGGAAGTTCTTACTAACATACCTACTCTGGTGAGTCTCCCTATGACTGTCTGGGCCTTGCACTGTCACATTATGGTATTTTTGCAACAACACGCAGCAACCAAACTTGTGTTCCACTGTCATGGCCTTCGGTGGAAAGATGATGGCAGAATGTTGCCATTTTGAAATATTTTGATTCTTCCCCCCCCCCAATATGGATATTTTGAACTATTTACACAATAAATAGCTTTGGCTTGAGGGCACCAGCCAAACCTGGATTTAGGCTGGCATAAGTTCCTTGTGCCGGCCCAGGAGTGTTGCAAACGCACCGTAAAGCACGTTTGGACCACTCTCGGAGTCAGGGAGGATGGCACACATCCATGTTAGGTACTCCAGGTTAGGACTGTGCTCTGAATGGTATATCTCATTAAAAACAAACCTATTGAGGTAACTTTCCTCCACCGTGTACGTTTTCAAGACTTTTCTGAAAATCTAAAGGAAGATTATCTCCTGGAAGATGGATTCATATACGGTCCTTTTGCCTTTTGTTTTTTGCTTCTCTGACTGGTGTCTGCATTTCCAACTTTTGTCATCGGCTCCACATGTAACTTGATTTTGAAGGTGCCCTTCAAGTCAGCAGAAGCTGGGAGGAGAGTGACAAAAGACGGATGGCTCCACAAGCCACCCTATGGCCTTCTTCCACAGGTTCTATGAATCTCCTCATTCTGACCCTTGTTGGAGACAGGAGGGAAGGCAAAATAAATGTCAGTTGGGTTTTGAAAATCCAGAAGTAATTGAGCCTCCTCTCAATGACAGTCAGCGTTCTGATTGACAGGGTCATTGTTTAGTTAAAGATACAGGGAGGATGTTCTCTACATGGTTGCAATGTGGACGTAGAAGTAGCTACAGGAGGAGTGAGTCTTTGCATAATGAAGAATTTGTCTTTTGTCTTTGCTTTGTACTGCCTATATGCCTTGTGGACATTGCTGTCTCATGACGCTGAGCTGAAGAGGCCTAGAGCAGTGGTTCCGGCGCGCCCCCCACCGTCCTCCCCAGCGAGCAGGCGCCCCCTCCGAAGCCAGGGCAGCCCGCGCGGTGGGCAGGCAGGTGGCGGAACCAAATGGACGGGCAGCCAATCACACGTAAGTCCCGCCCAGCATACTGGTTCCTCCCGCTTTAGATACCACCACTGGCTGCTGCCCATGATGGTTCAAATGGTTCAAATGTGTCTGCTGCACACAGTAAGATGCTAGATCCAATCACCCGTTGGGTTCTCAGATTCCTATTGCAGCTTACAGAGCTTCTAAGCTAACAAAAGAAAGGAAGGTCCCTGCCCCCAAGGAGCAGACAGTTCATCATCAGTCCTGCACAGGAACATTAGGAAGGAGGAGGGAGAGACACGGGAACAAATGTGAATGTGAGCAAGTGCAGTTAGACACATACTGATGGTAGACTACAGTTGGGAACAAGCGGTGAAGCATTGTAGTGCTTATAAACAGTGGCACAGGGGCAAAACAGTGGTAATCGCTAGCTTCAGATACAGTTTGACATCCTGGCATTTAGTTACAATATGCAGCACATATTGTACTGCATATTGTACCCATAAGTCTGAGTTGAATGCATTAGAAGAAGAAGAAAAAACCCAGATGCTGAATCGTGTACTCTAATTAAAAGAGAACAAAAAAGCTCAGCCAACCTGACCCTTGCTTCTATCCTGTTTCAATAAATCCATAACACAATTCAAGTGCTTTGATATAAGCGAGAAAGGTGCCTTGAGAGCCATGTTATTTACTTGGCATCATCACTAGCCTCTCAGTTGTACAGTTCCCGATTGCTTTCATGAAAGAAAATCCAAATTATTTGAAATCCACCCCCATGTAAGAAGAAGTCTGATGAAAGATGAACTTGGTCAGTAAGTCAGAAATACAGACCAGCACCACCTACATCCAGAACTTGTGTGCATGCTGAGGAGCACAGAAAACAGTTGTGCAGACAAAACAGCCAGCTAGTGGCAGGTGCTATCAGGACATACCTGGACCCTGCCTGCTAGTGGCAGGTGCTGGTGGCCTGTTCTCTGCTGTGCTTGAGTACCATCTCTATAGAGAGCGGTATTGTTGGTACCAAGTCAATGGGTGTCTGGTGACAAAAGGGACCAACAGGGTTTTACCTGATCCTGTAATGCTGCTGACTCTAACCCGGTTCCTCAGTGTAAGTCTGGTCTTACTTCTTCCTGGCTCATCTCCCATCCTATCCTTCCTTCCCTGGTACAGCTGTACTGAAAAGGCGTACACTGTTACCAGAGGGAGGTGGGTGAGTGGGAGGCATTAGGAAAGGGGATTTAAGGAGCCTTTCCTTTCTGTAAGTCTCCATTCCCCAAATGGGTCTCCTAGGACCTGTGCCAGCAAAATCTCTGGCACAAGTCCAAGGAGAGAAAATAGGAAGGGAGGCTTCCGATAAGGAGGATAGGATCCAGAACATGCCAATGCTATGAGACCCACTCTCTCCTGCAGCCTCCTCACCCCCTGTTCTTCTCTTTCCCTGCCAAGTTCTACCCCTCCTCGCACCCATTCTGCCCTCCCGCTCCTGCGTTGGCTTACCTTCTTTGGCGGGCCTGCGGGCCTATTACGCATGCAACCCCCCCCCCCAATAATCATGCAAGACAGAGACTTGGGATAATAGACTTTTATGATCTGCAGCAGGAAAAACCTTCCAGCATTCTGGCTCTAAAGTCTGGGGGGGGGGGCGGTCCTAGCATTCTACAGCCCCCCTCCATATGCCCACAGGAGCATCACATTATGGCTCAAAGCATCACCCAGTCAGGAACTGGGTTAGCCTATCCTCGCCAACCCCAAGTAGTTGAGACAGCTGGTCTGACCAACACAGGCAAAGCCATGGGTTGGCCCTTGCCCAGCCAGCCATGGGGCTTGCCAGCCAGCCTCCCAACCCTGACAAGCATTGTCAAAGTGGTCCTGGCTTACCCCTTGACCTTGCTTACCTCAGGATACATGTCAGGCCCATTCCTGGTTACCCAGCCAGCAAACCACCCGCCAACCACAAACCCTTAAACATGATTAAAACCACACCCAAAATGCCAATCTGGGGTAGGCAAAAAAACTGTCACCCGTGGCCAATCAGTGTAACAGGTACCCAGTCCCATATACCAGGCAACCAGCTAATCAGACTATACATAGGGTGGGCAGGCAGGGCTTGAAGAAAAGGGCCAAAGTGGGCTGGATAAGTGCCAAGCCCCCGTTCCAAGGCACATCCCAACCCCTGGCAACCAGGCAGCCAATGGGAGCCCAGGATTTTCCCGCCTCTGCCTTGCAATGGAGGGGGATAGGCCATGCAGCATCAGGGTTTGAGAAGCAACTCTGGTGGGCTGCTCAACAGGACTGAGCTATTTGTTTGGGATTCAGCCAGAGTTCTTTTATCATGGCAATCACCAAGACCAAGATACTCTGAGACTGCAGGAGCCAGAAGACTGTGCTATATTTATTAGTAGCTGTGAACAAGTTTAGCACTAGGTCTAACTCAGTTTATTCAATGACATCCCTAAGATAACACAGCAACACAATTTTGGAGTTTTGTGGTATCCAATAGCCTGTCCTGTCATTTCTCAATCTCATTTTCCAGGATTTTTCTATTACAGACATGCTACCGTGTTTTCTTATCCGACTCACATAAAACATCTCTTGTGCGGCAGCTGTTGTCCGAGGCGGCTAAATGTCTTATTGGTTTGAATAGACTTTGAATTAGATTCTTACGGAAGCTGTTGTGGATTGGTGGCATTTTGGCATTAGAATAGCATAATTACTGTGCGCATGAGAGCACTTCCTAGTGCCCCTTGCCTTTATTGCACTAATTTAAGAGTGCAATCCAAAGTGCTCAGTGGGCAAGCGTAAGTCCTTTGTGCTGCCCCAGTGTTATTACAAATGTTCTGTAAAGCTCCTCTGTCAGCACATTAGAGGCGGGTAGGCTCCTTGCGTTGATGACTGGGCCCAGCAGGATGCACATAAGGCCAGTCAAGCTCAGCCAGTGCGGGGCGGGGGGGTTGGAGAGGGCAGGGGTGGCAGGAAGGCAGAACAAGGGGGACAGGCGGGCCTGTGGGTGGGCTGGCCTGGGGAAGGGGTGGAGCCAGGGTCACTTGGGCCAGCTCCTACCCCCATCCTGGTTGGCCATGAACAGGGCTGCTTCTCTTTCCACCGCTGATTTTCGTGGCACAGATCCGAGTAGCCCCATTTGAGGCTTTACCCGGGGGGGGGTTTTCTCTTTCCCAGGTTGTGACACAGCCAGCCCCAACCCCGGGCTGGATATGCAGTAAACATGTCCCCTTGCCTATTCCACTCAGGGTTAGGATTGTGCTCTAAAGAAATCAAACTCTCATTTGCTTGTTGCTGCAAGGATTATTTGATGTGTGGCATATGTCACTGCATTCTTTCTGAGCCTGCATTTCAGTACTCCCCAAGCATCTGCTCTTGGCACTTAGACTCCATAAGGGCCAGTATAGTGAACCTTCTTTGCCCTGGAAGGAGATGGTTCCTCTGGCAGAAGGTAACGAAGGGGTCTCTGCCTTTGGTGTTACTTTGCCTGCGTTGTGTGCTGCAGATGATTTTGAAAGAGCTGGAAGGAAGCTGTTTGCATTCCAAAGAGTCATGTTCAAGTGTCACATTGCAATGGCTTTTGGAGCATCCGAGACCTGAGGCAGCAAATATTGAGACAATGAAATATATTTAAAGGGATGCTGTCAAGTTAGAAACAAGTCAATCTAGAGAAACTAGAGTGTGCTATATAACATTCCAGATATATTATACTGATACAATCATGCTTTCACAACGTGAAAGTTTGCACTTACACAAGGAAGGCCCGTATCAGTACAACTGAGCATGGAACAGAAATAAATTCTAGAGCATAGGTGTCCCTCATAGCAGTTGTGCATAAACATGAAAAAATAAAACATTCAAAGTAGTCATTGATGATGCCAAGAGGAAGACTTCATGCATCTGAGTGTGAGCTGAATCCAATCCGTTTTATAACTTGCTTTTCAAACATCAGCAGAGAATATCTTGTAGATATAAACCAGAATCTGGAGAAACAGTGGACCACTTGAAACCAAAGGGAAAGTGGCAGGGGTGGCAGATCATCCAATGACAGAGGGCATGCTTGGCACATATAAAATTGAACTGCTGATGTTTTTCCTTTAGAATCTCTCAGGTAGGCAAAATAGGAAAGGTATCTGTCTGAGATTTTGGGAGCTGCTGCCAGTCAAGCAGACAGTGTTGGACTTTGATAGATATGTGTCTGACAGTAAAAGGTTGCATCACCGCCACTTAGCCTGCATTGCAAGGCTTGTTGGGCTTTTTAATTTCTTCAGCCTCTCATTAAACGATCACATTTTTTGACATTATTGCTTGTTTTGTATGATACTACTTGTCATTGCTTTTTCTGTTCCATTGGTATAATATGCTTATTTGTAAATGTCCTAAATATTGTGTTGAAATAATAATAATAATAATAATAATAATAATAATAATAATAATAATATAACTTTTATATTATTATTATTATTATTATTATTATTATTAAAATTTTCATAGTATTATTAAGCTTGGATACGATACCTTGTATAAGATGGAAGGAGAGTATTAGGAAAAGACAAAAGCACATGCCTAGGGCATGAACTGAAGGTAGCCACGTTGCTCAGGCTAAGCAGGTCTACACATGGTCAATGTGTGGAATAGGTGACTTAACTGCCTGGGCCTCCTTGTAGGTAACAGCAAACCTAACAGCTTGAATTGTTAGGTGGATCTGACTTGTACTTGATTGGGTCATTTGGCATTCATGACATGCAGTGTGGTGTAGTTGGCAGAGGGTTGGCGTTGGACTATGGCAGTGGTTCCCAAACTGTGAGTCATGGTTCTCCGGCGAGCCAAGGAAACCAGCCCGGGGACCCATGGACTCCTTGCAAAAATCCCGCTGCTCTATATATTCTCTAGGATTGTAGCCCTAATGAGAAGCCGCAGCCAATGGCCCAGTGGGTCGAGGGAGCCGCCAGTCAAAAGGTTTTAGGAACCACTGGTCTACTGTAGGGAAACCTGGGCTCAATGACAGTCATGGGCAGCCCAATCCTCCCAGCACCCATGGCTCCAGTGGCGCAGAAATGGCTACTGCTGGATCCTAAGGGTTCTGGTACATTGCTTTGCTCCCTTACCCTAGGTAATGCCACTGAGGCGCCAATGGGTTACCTTGTGCCTATGATTGAGCTCTCAGTTGGTTTTGTCCAATCACTGTGTGCCCTCCTGGCCTACCTGACAGGGTAGTTGTGATGATAAATTTAAGCAACCCCCACCTACCCTGCCCTGGGCTTGCTGGATGACAGGTAAAAAAATAAATATATTAAATAAATTAAAATACAATCCATCCAGTAAGTGAATTATAGAGTCATAAAAATTTATTCATGTTGTATTTTGTCTTGATTTTTGTCTTTGAATGTTTACATTTGCCTTGCAAGTCTCATATTTTAAACCACAGAATTTTAACAGGGTGCCATTCACAACCGCACGTCTCAGTTCAGAAAAAACTAATAAGCGCCCTTATTCCATGCTTCACTACTGAAATCATAGAGAGCTCACATTAAACTGCTAAAATCCCACTTCCTTAAACTCTTCAGTCTAAATCACACCAGTTGGTACTGAGTTTACAGGACACTTTTCATGTTGCTAACCCCTGAAGTGATATTCTTACAGTGGGTCAACCAAACCCAGACTGTGCCAGGACATGATGCTGCAGGAGCCCTGAAAACCCCATTGCTACCCTTCCCACCCCCCAAATTTAAGCACTTTTCTTTGTGATGATGGATTGATGGATCCAATGATGGATTGTGCAACCTTCTTACAAAGGTGGTGGGCTACTGGTATTGGGTGCAAGGGAGTGGCAACAGGATGCAAGCATCTTGTTGTCCCATGCCTCCCTGGGGCACCTGGTGGGCCGCTGTGAGATACAGGAAGCTGGACTAGATGGGCCTTTGGCCTGATCCAGCAGGGCTCTTCTTATATTCTTATGTTCTTTGGGGGAAGGGGATTCAGAGGTGTCAGGGCCTGTTGCACTCTCAAAAGCCCCAATTACTTTCAAGCCTTTACAAAGGTTCAAATCAATGCTTGCAAAGAAGTAAGCTTTTCTGCACGTTCGCGTGAGGGCACAATCCTAACCTGGAGTTAGACCAGCACAGTTAGGCCAGCAAAGTTTGGCCCGCACAAGGGACGTCGTAAAGTATACGACCACTCTCAGAGAGGCCAGCACACAGACGTGTGTCCAAACATGCTTTATGGTAGTCTTTGTGTCAGCTAAACTTTGCTGGCCTAATTGTGCCGGCCTAACTCCAGGATAGGATTGCGCCCCAAGGCATATGAAAAAGCTTGATCCTATTTTGAGTCAAACAGGGCAGTCCAACAATACGTCTTTCTTTCTCTCGGATTTGTCATGTGTCAATCCCAGCCAATCAGGAATCACATGGCGATTGCATGGGTGATACATAACTAGATTCAAGGAATGAAGCAAACAGAAGGAGAAGAGTTCCTGAATCAGACAAATGGATGATTTCCAGCAATTGGCCGGTGCATAATAAACATGACAATGCAATGATGCTAGGCATACAATCAGATTTGCCTGTGAGATGATGTCACTGTGACCAACCAAAGCTAAACCAGAGAGAGAAGTAGAACATGAGAACCAGGCAAATAAGCAAACATTGTTGCAACCAGCGGCGTCATGCAGCCGGAACGCTGGGCGGGAGGAACGGGTGA
>JAJKFI010000230.1:466950-522792 GCA_029204185.1 Lerista edwardsae | reverse complement strand
ACACACACACACACACACACACACACACACACACACACACACACACACACACACACTCTGTGGTAATTTGGGGGGCTAGCTGTTGAAAACTTTTTTTCTACTGGAGGTTTGCGCAGGCAAAAATCCTATTTGAAACGTTATAGAAAACCATTTAAGAGTGCAGTCCTAACTCACTCTGGAACAGGAAGGTCAAGTCGCTTGTGCTGTATCCAGTGCCAGGTGAGGACTAGAACGCAACTTGGAGAATTTTCTTTATTTATTATTTAATTTTTATCCTGCCTTTCTGCCCCATGGGCACGCAAGACAGCTTACAATATTAAAATTATCACAATTAAAAAACCACAAAGTATAACAATTAAAACAATGTTAAAAAGCAATATTAAAACAGTTAAAAATTTAGGATAAGCAAGCCCTCTGGATCCCATAATTACAATTTGAAATTTAAAATGTAAAGATGAAAAATGTAAAATGTCAGTCAGCCTGTCAACAATTGAAGGCTTGTTTAAATAAAAAAGTCTTCAGGCCCACCGAAATATTGCCAAAGAGGGAGCAGTTCTAAATTCTAAACTATTCCATAGTTGTGGGGCCACCACCAAGAAGGCGCTGTTCCTGGCCGCCATCCCCCTCACCTCTCCTGGTGGCGGCACAGTCAGAAGGGCCCCCCAGATGACCTAAGAGTACGGGTAGGATTGTATGGAAGGAAGCGGTCCCTCAAATACCCCAGACCCGAGCCATAAAGGGCTTTAAAAGTCAAAACTAGCACTTTGAATCGGGCCTGGAAAGGAACTGGCAGCCAGTGTAGCCACTGAAGCAACGGCCGGACAGAGTCGAACCGACAAGCCCCAGCAACCAGACGGGCAGCCATATTCTGCACTAGTTGCAATTTCCAGACCGTCTTCAGTGGCAGCCTCACATAGAGTGCATTGCAGTAATCTAATCTGGATGTCACTAGGGCGTGGGTCACCGTGGCCAGGTCTGTGCAACTCAGGTATGGTTGCAGCTGGCAAATCAGCTAAAGTTGAGCAAAGGCTCCCCTGGCCACAGCCGCCACCTGGGAGTCCAGAAGCAGCTGTGTATCCAGGAGAACTCCCAAGCTGCGGACCTGCTCCTTCAGAGGGAGTGCGACCCCATTCAGAACAGGGCAGTAGTCCAATACCCGAGCTGTGGATTTCCGGACCAGGAGCACCTCTGTCTTATCCGGATTTAATTTCAGCTTGTTCACCCACATCCAGCCCCCAACTGCCTCCAGACAACAAGGTTAAGAACTTTAACCGCCTCCTCAGAATCAGGGGGAAAGGAGAGATAGAGCAGGGTGTCATCGGCATTTTGATGGCATCCCACCCCAAACCCCCGGATGACCTCTCCCAGTGGCTTCATGTAGATGTTAAATAGCATGGGAGATAAGCTGGACCCTTGCAGCACCCCAAACATGGTTGGGGTGCCGAACCAGCATCCCCCAGCACCACCTTCTGGGATCTATCAGCCAGGAAGGAGCAGAACCACTGCAGAACAGTGCCTCCGAGCCCCAACTTAGCCAGCTGACCCAGGAGGACACCATGGAGTTGAAAGCCGCCGAGAGGTCCAGCAGGACTAACAGGGACGCACTCCCCCCATCCATTCCCTGGCGTAGGTCATCCACCAAGGCGACCAAGGCAGTCTCTGTCCCGAACCCCGGCCTGAAGCCAGATTGGAATGGGTCCAGGTAATCCGCTTCCTCCAGCACCCTCTGAAGCTGGGATGCCACCACCCGCTCAATCGCCTCGTCCAGAAGTGGGATATTCGAGACTGGCCGAAGGTTGTTTAGATTAGTGGGATCCAGGAGGGTTTCTTCAGGAGGGGTCGAACAATCACCTGCTTCAAGGCAGGAAGCAACACCCCCTCCCTCAGAGATGAATTAACCATCCTCCCTGTCCACTCGGCCAGCCCTTCCCGGGCAGATCTAATTAGCCATGCTGGGCAAGGGTCAAGGGGCCTCACACTCCAGCAGGCCTCACACTCCAGAGAATCCTGTCCACATCCTCAGGTTCTACAAGCTGAAAAGAATCCCAAATAATAGGATAGACAGATTCCCTGGGGACATCACTAGATACACCTACAACAGTGTCCAAGTCATGCTGAATCTGATCGACCTTCTCCGCAAAATGTTTTGCGAACTCGTCACAGCGAGCCTCCATGTGCTCCTCCCCTCCAGTAGGGGGGCCAGATGGAGTAAACTACAGACCACACGAAAAAGCTCAGCTGGACGGTTCTCTGTGGATGCAATGGTGGCAGAGAAGTGCGCCCTCTTAGCTGCCACCACTGCCCTAGAATACGATCTCAACTGGGCTCTAGCTCGTGTACAGTCAGATTCAGCACAAGTCTTTCGCCACTGTCGCTCTAGACATCTGCCCTGCCACTTCATCGTTCGCAGCTCCTCAGAAAACCAAGGAGCTGCTCTGACTCTGCGACTGGGCAGAGGACGTTCGGGAGCAATCTCATCCAGGGCCCTGGTCATCTCCCTATTCCAGAGATCAACCAGGGCGCCGGGTGGGTCTCCAGCTCTGGCAACAGGAAAATCCCCCAGAGCCCTCAGGAATCCGTTTGGATCCATCAACCTCCAAGGGCAGATCATACAATGCAATCCCCTGCTGCTGTGGAGATGAGAGGCTGAAACAAGTCTAAATCCCACCAGGAAATGATCTGTCCATGACAAAGGAGTGATCTTGATCTCCTCCACCTCCAGATCATCATCAGCCTGCCCAGCAGTAAACACCAGTTCCAGTGTGTGTCCCGCATCATGAGTTGGGGCAGATATTCTTGGAGACAGACCCATGGTTGCCATGGAGGCCATGAAATCCTGAGCTGCAGCTGTTCCTGGGGCCTCAGCATGAACATTAAAGTCCCCCAGCACTAATAGGTGAGGGGACTCCAATCAGCCCAGTCAGCTCAGGCAGGGAGACTGTTGGGCAGGCGGGCGGTACACCAACAGAATCCCTATTCTGTTTCGCCCCTCCAGCACAACACGAAGGCACTCAAACCCGGTGGACCGCTGAACAGGGTAGCTGGTGAGATGGATGGTATCCTGGTAGACCATTGCAACCCCACCTCCCCACTCCTATAGTTGTGGCTGCTGCACTAGCCGGAAACCCGGCGGACAAATCTGGGAAAGACTGACACCTCCCAGCTTATCCAGCCAGGTCTCCGTTATACATACCAGGTCTGGCATCCTCCTCTAGGACTAAATCCTGGATTAGGCAGGTCTTATTATTCACCGACCTGGCATTCAGAAGCAGCAGTTTCAGACTCAGGGGACTGTCACCAAGAGTGCCAAGGGTCAGAGGGGTGAGAGGAGGGCCAGAAAGAGGGACAGTCTGTCTACGACTGACCCTCCTTCTCCTGTAACGGCCTGCCCAACCCCCACCGCCATACCTTCCGTAACCCGTAACTCTACTGATGGTGGCTCCCCTCCCCTCCCCTGAGCTCCCTCGAGGTGTTAAGCACATAGCTCCAGCGGGGTCGACCTTCAAGCCACTGAATAGCAGAGAGCACCGTCTAAAAACACACGCACACTCACAGACACACACTACTTCCCACGAATGCAACAACCCTCACCCCCCTCACACCGAGGCTTGGGTCACTGCGGCTTCTGCCCCTCTCTCACCAAGGCAGAGATCCTCTGTCCCCCCATCCCCCTCTCACCGAGCCAGGGGTAGCCAGTCCTGCCCCACAGCACAGGTGTTCCCAGTCACCAGCTCCTCCCCACACCCTTCAGCCTCAGCACACTGGGTCCTAGAGGATGCTTGCTATCTCACCTGCAGGGAAGAGCCAATGGGGCTGTGAGAGCTGGTCCTGCCCCGCAGCACAGGTGTTCCCAGTCACCAGCTCCTCCCCACACCAAGGGGATTTTGGTCCCCATACCCTGTATCATGTGCCAGCCACCCCAACAGGCTACTCGAATCTGCACCCATGATTTCAAGCAGCCCGTGTAATGCTGGAAAGTCAGGGCCGGGGGTTGGGATTCAGCCGGTGCTGCTGTGGCCAGTCACATCCCAGGTTTGCATCTCTGTTGAGGGGGCAATTTAGACTTCCAAAATTTGTTTCTGCACCTGGACCCAGAGAACATTGGCAATATCTGGGAAAAGAACAAAACAGGGGGAATATTGGGCTCTTCCATGGAAGTGGGTTCATTTCCCAAATACTGCTCGGATGCTACTTTGCCATTCAGTTTTAGCTATGGGTTTCCATACAAAACTCAGGGCGCCCCATTTCCTTGTTGACTCTTTCCCCATAGTCAGTCAGTCAGTCAGTCAGTCAGTCACCTTTTATTGGCATAAATATCAGGAGAAGAGGAAGTAAAATAAACCCACCCATCACCCAGATTTAGCAGAGAAAACAGTGAAATCTAAAGCATATAGGATGTAACTGTTTAAAATATACACACATCATATTTCTGAGTCCAAATATCACTTGAACTCTGTCTCAAGTTGATTTAGGAATAAAAGGTAATATTGAATAGCCTTAGTTGTGATTAAATTGGTAATATGAACTGTATTCATTTTCAAGTATCTTTCTTTATTCCTAACTTCCATTTCTGTACAAAATGCAGCATGTACAACTCCAGGGTGTCTCAAACAAAAATTGACATACATTTTAATAAGGTCTAACTCATATAACAGAAAACCTGTAGCACCTGATCAACTAAGGCAACTCTCCAACCCCTGGCCTGCAGGTGGGATCCGGGGTTTGGCTTAACCCTTCCCCTGTGTGAGTGGAAGTTACAGTTTTGGGCAAGCGCTGCTCTCAGGGCCCATACCAGCCCTTCTTGTTATCTGAATGAGCAGACAGTGAAGCTAGTGGGCGGGGTTAGCGGTGACGTAAATATACCCAAAACAATGCTGATTCCAAGCATTTCAAATGGGTTTTCGCATGATGTTTTGGACTTATTTGTTTGCTCCTGAAGTAAAAACTCACGAAAATAACAACGTGTGATCGTGGACAAACATCAGTGGTAACCATATTATGAGTTAATATGCAATTCCAAGGTTTAATTCCGCAGAATTATATTACTGAACATACCGGACGAAATGCCACTTGCTGTCTATTTAAACTCGGATTGCACTGCTTTGACAGACTTATTTTTTGAAATCTACACAACCAAAAATAAAGTGGGAACGGGAAGGAAAGAAATAGTTGTCAATAGGAGAGTAGTTCTTTTTCACTTCTAGGCTATTACGTGTATTTTTTTAAACTTCTACACTCACCCCCCCCAATAAAACAAATTCTGTTAATGTTCGGAATTTCAAAAATATTACCGTAGAAAATGGAAGGCGGGAAAAAAATGTGTAAACGGGAAGGGGGAAAAAAGGAGGGGGGAATTTGTATTTATTTTTATTTTATTTCTTCATATCTACTTCAGTTTGTGACGGGCTGCATACTTTATGAAGTAATATTTTTCTGTAGCAACGAATCACAATGATTTTAAGTACCTGTGCAAAGTAATCCCATTTTTCGTCCAGCGATTCGTGCACCCGTATGCAGAACACGCAGGCATGCTTAAAGACGTTGAGATTAACTTTACCACACGGGCAAGGAGATTTTTATTCGTGACGCCGCAGCGGCAATCCTCCTTCGCGGCAATGATCTGAGATATACCCATGGCTTCAAGTCTGTGACGTCATGGCCCATCCAGTGTATCTAACATTCTTGGCTGCTCTGTTCCTAAGCAGATCAGCTGGCAGGGACACTCTGGTTATTCTCATCTATGCCAGGCGTCCCAGAAGGGATGCTGCCAAGAATGTTAGATAACTGGATAGGCCATGTCGTCACATTCTTGAAGCCGTGGACATACTAAAATGGCTGACTCAGATCAGCGCCGCGAAGGAGGAGGATTGCCGCCGGAGGGGCTCTCTCGCTCGCACGGCACGCATGTAAAAGTTAATTTCAACGTCTTTAAGCATGCCTGCGTGTTCTGCATACGGGTGTGCGAATCGCTGAACGAAAAATGGGATTTAATTTCCGCGGAAAGATTCATGTATTCACATTACATCGGCTCAATAAAACGACCGGTAATATTTTCGAAATTCTGAACATTAACAGACATTTTTTTTATGGGGCATGGCCGTTTTATTTCTGCTTGTGTAGATTTCAAAAAATAAGTCTGTCAAAACAGTGCAATCTGAGTTAAAATAGACAGCATTTCGTCCGGTGTGTTCAGTAATATAATTACGCGGAATTAAACCTTGGAATTGCATATTAACTCATAATATGGTTACCACTGATGTTTCTCCACGATCACACATTGTTATTTTGGTAAGTTTTTACTGCAGGAGTAAACGATTCAGCCCTAAACATCATGCGAAAACCCACTGGAAATGCTTGGAATGAGCAATGTTTTGGACATACTGTCATGGCCGCTAAGGAGTCAATGCGTTCCCATTCATTCTAAAGGGAGGGCCTAGCCCTGGATGCTGCAGGATGCTGGGCATAGACGTGACTGCCCAGATTGTCCCACCCTGACTATTTGCTGAGGAATGGAGTAGCGCTTACCCAGAACTATAAGCGCTGTTCCGACAGGGAAGGGATTTTCGGTGTGCAGCGGTGACCTGTTTGTGTGCATATTTGTGTGTGTTCCCCAGTTTTTTTGTTTTTAGTTTTGCATGGTAGGCAGTTTTAGGGAACAGTTCAGTTTCCTTGAGCAGAAAGAATAGTGGCAACCTGGGAAGTTTTTTTATGCTATACGTTAGTTGCAATTGTGTACGCTGAGACGGAAGAAGTAGCTTCACACCCTGATGTACAGAACTCGCCTCCAAAGCAGCAGCAGTTTCCACAAAACAAGTAGGGCAGCTCTGTGGGTGGCCTGATGCGCCCCTAACAACTCTACATAGCTGAAAGTGTATTATTTTAGTCCTTTTTACATCTTCAGCCTAACCATATGTCTGTTTAATTGAAATTAATTCTCGCTATGTTCAAGACTAACCCCCCAATTAAGGGTACGTAGGACTGTAGCCTTACTACATTAAAAATTAACCACAAAATATGGCTACATTATTTTTTTCCCACTATGCGCTGTGGTACGTGTTGTATTTGTCTTCCCACAGGTAACTATTAGCAATCTTTGCTAATTCTGCAATGCATCTGCTATAGGAAAAAAAGAAAAAACCCATGTCTCGCCGAACACTGAATTACAGTGGATATTAGACAATTTGAGCGGTTCCATAAGATGGCTCTTAAATAAATAATGGCCTGACTCGGTGGGGAAAACAAATAATGAATTTTAATGATGATTCCAATAAAACGATGTACAGCAAATTGACTTCATCTGTCTGAATTCCAAACCAATTATAAAGCTTATGGGAACTGATTGTCCTATCAAAGATGGCAAGAGGGGAATGACAATATCAAGGCATAATCCATTTCTGAATCATCTGGCTTCCAAGTCTGAGTTCCAGCGCTGTGTAATTTCAGTTGTTAAGCACTGCCTTGTTGTCAGACTGGCATTCCAACTCTGTTAACAAACATCCTGGGAATAGGATAATGTTGTGTGACACTTTCACACAGTCACATTGTTAGGGTTTTTTTAAAGCCTTTGAACGTTTTCCAAGTTGATCTAATGTTAAGTAAACTGGAAGTCAGCCGAGCAAAAGATTTCTGCTGCATCTGCTACTAATGTCATTGGTGCCCAAATGTTGGTGCTTAGAACAAAAAAAAAATTTAAAAAGATGGTCAGTGGGGTGGGAGGGTGGAGCAAAGGAGTTGGAGACATTTGTAATGCTAGCCAGTTCAATTAGCAATACTAGATGGTCTAGCCAAATCTGGATGCAGTGGCTCTAATGGATGTTAAAAGTCATTTGTTGCATCTAGTGACTTTGAAGTGAGTGCCTTCAGCCCAATCCAACAATATTTTGTGGTTTTTGAAATCAGGGTACTTCCCCTTTTTGCATCACTGAATTATGTTTTTTTGTTTTTTTTACATTTTTATACTACCTTTCCTCCAAAGAGCTGAGGGGGCTGTACATGGTTCCTCCCCTCCATTTGTCCTAACAACAACCCTGTGGAGTAGGTTAGACTGAGGCTCAAATCCTAACCAACTTTCCAGTAGTGACATAGCTGTGCCAACGGGGCATGTGCTGCATCCTGCAGTTGCGGGGCAGTCACGGAGGCTTCCTCAAGGTGAAGGAATGTTTGTTCCGTTCCTTAGGAGATGCATTGCCCCAACCCTGGTGCTGGAAAGATGGTTAGATTGTGCCCCAAGTGACAGTGATTGGCCCAAGATCATTCAGGAAGTTTTTTGCTGAACAAGGACTTGAACTTGCATCTTACAGGTCTAAGTCTACCTCCCAAACCACTACATTAGTGTTATTCAAACTGTGGGTTGCGACCTGATATCTGGTGGGTCGTGGAAAGCTGGGAGCAGCCATCTTGGAAACTGCAGGCCTTATTCTTGTTATATTCCTTTTTGTGAATGTTAATAATTTGAATTTTCAAGTGAGGGTCTTTTAAAATTTTGTTTTTAGTTCAGTGCTTTTACATCGTATTTTGTTCTACTCTTGCTTTCATTCAAGGATGTTTCATGGTTTTACAATTGCTGCAGTCCAAGAATGCCAGTTTGCATTTCAGGTGTGTCATTTCATTATGTTACAATGATAGCTCTTCCTGCTTGATTATGTCAGTTCCTGCCACAACATCAGTTCCGGTGGGTCCAGACATGAGTGCCATTCTAAAAAGTGGATCCCGGTCTAAAAAGTTTGAGAACCATTGATTTATGTAATTACAAAATCTGTAAATGAAAAAAGCAACATAAATAAATAATGTGATTCCACCTGAAAGAAACAGGAAATTAACGGGGAAGAGGGACTCAGTAGCAAGGAGTGTTCATTTCTTCTTCATCTTTTTACCCTTCCCCCTCTCTATACTGCACCCACCCCTTAAAGAGGCAGAAAGTGCAGGTGCTTCCAGCTCAAAGGGGCAGGCTGTTGTTCCCTCCCCAGATCTAGCAAGGTGGGCATCTGTGCAGCCCCCACCAGCAGAGCAGAGCTGCTCCTTCACTGCTGGGCACTTCCTCCTAAAAGGAGATCTTCTGGAGAACACACAATTGAAGGGGGGCTGGGCACCCCCTTAGTGCCCCTTTATGGCCCACTCATAGGGCAGACCTCCCCTTCCACACCTCCTGCTATGCCAGTGGACAGTGGTAATTGCCACAAACAAGCAAACAAAAAATGATTGAAAAGCCCTGATAACTAAAATTGTTGATTTAGAACAGAGGTGCTCTTGTAGAAAAAAATGTAATTGTTAGTATCTTGCTGTTTATTAGACCAGGCTCATCATTAAGCTGCTCTATGGCTTGACAGAACCAAAAATAGGCCCTTGTCAAACCTTTCTTCTTTCTCCATGGCACATTTTAGTTTTATTGAGTTTAATGAACTCATATAATCTAGGTGGGCCAAACCAGAAGCATAGTCAAGAAATGACCCTTGAAAAGAGGACATATTGAAGAAAAACAGACCCCTGTTATTAGCGCTGATATATCCAACCAAGGACATATTGACAAAAAAAGAAAACTAATGAAAGAGAAATAGTGTAGAATATTGACAGGGTTAACAAATCAATGAGAGGTCATGGCAGTATTAAAAAGGATAAAGATGGACATGGATGAGGAATAGTAATGGAGAGTAGGAAAGCTATAAAAGGGAACTTTCACATTAATTATAAGTGTCCCAATGAGTTTTAAAAAATGGCTGCCCTCAGTTTCACCATGGATGCAAGGTAGGATATAAAAGTTTAAAAAATGAAGAAATAAATCAATGTTGTTGGTGCTTTAAAGATTTTCAATGCTTTTTTAAATGTTTTCTTCTTATTGTTATGTTAAAGTGTACTTTTTATGTAGTAAGCTGCCTTGGGCATTTGCTTCAGCATGGGAAAGGTGGGATACACCATACGTTCTTCAAACAAACAAAAACAATATATGAAACGTCCTGTAACCTGGTCAATCCCTTTATTTCAAGGCATGTAAGAAACATGTATATATGAACTTGGTGCTAGTTGCCTGCTGGGACAGCAGCGGACCAAGCTAGTAAGATGGTTATTTATAGGACTGATGGCAGATGGCCACAGGCCCACAGGCTAGGGAGGCCACACTTTTCAATGGCCACACATTCAACCTATGGAATTTTATGCTCCATTGAAAAGAGGCTCGTTTACTCCTTAAATTCAAATGGAAGCGTACTCACGCTTCCAAAATTCCTCAGTTTGGCCCCTTCCCACCCCAAACTGCCCATGATCCTCCCTCAAACCATTCCCACCACTGACCTCCAAAGGTGGTTGGAATGGAATTTGCTTTAGTTTTAATAGAATCGACTTAGGATATCAGCCTCAATCGTTTCCAGTCTAAGACCCTTACTGTTTCCACTCTTTGGAACTTAACAAGTATGTATTCCACAATATAATCAAATTCTCCTGCTTTTGTTTTTAAGCTACAGCTCCCCTATGTGGGTCTCTCTAAGGAGAGAGGAGGTCAAAAGGCAGTTGAGGCAGCCATGCTGGAAAGCACAGACATTGATTTTATGCACCCATAAGAACCTAAGAAGAGCTCAGTTGGATCAGGCCAAAGGCCCATCTAGTCCAGCTTCCTGTATCTCACAGTGGCCCACCAGGTGCCTCAGGGAGCAACAAAATGTCTGCATACCATTGTCATTCCCTTTCATGTGGCCACCTTGCTGTTGATCCCTGGGTCCTAGGTCTCCAGGTCCAGACAGGGAAATGTCTGGGCGGCAGCAATGTTAAACCATGAAAAGCAGTGGACCAACTCCATCTCTTGCTGCACGCAATACTCATCCTTGCCCTTCTTTCTCTCTCCTGCAGGGCACAATCCTAACCTGGAGTTAGGGACAATCCCAACCTTGTCCTGGCCCACAAGTGTCGCAAACATGCTGTAAAGTGTGTTTGCACTGTTGGGGCGCACACAAATGGTATCACGTGCTAGAAGGTTGGTGTAAGTCCCTCAGGTACCAAACAGCAGAGTAGTTCAAGCTCACTTGCTTTACGTGGGACAGAGTCCCCTTTGTTCTAGGCTGTACACAGAGGCAAGGTCCACAAGGTGTTTGAAGTTTCAGGCTACTTTATAGCTTTATTCCCACTGGGGAATCAAAGGACACAACAAAGGTAGGTTCAAGCAGTACACGCAGGTAGGGTGGAATACAGATGAAACCAGTAGTACAATACTGGGTAGCAAGCTTCACCTGTTGGTATAGTCCAGATGGCAACCAGATACAAAGTCCTCTGTTTCTTGCACAGAAGTCTTCTACTGGATAGGTCCCTCCTCGCTCACAGTCCACGTGTTCTTCAGTCTGTCCGAGGTCCAGCTTTCCACAGCTTTGGCTCCACAAACAGATGGACGTATAGAAGAACACCCACAATGAGCAATTGACTCGAAGCAGATAATAATACAGCAACAAGAGCAGAAGTACAGAAGTACACAGAATCACTATACTATACCATACCACGCCACGCCACGCCACGCCACAACCACACTGGGCTGAGCTTCGCTCATGGCTATAAGCCACTCCTGCCTTGATTGCTAACAGCTGGTGTGAAAGACACCTGCCGGCTGCTCAGGCAGTATCATCTTCCTTAAAGCAATAAAATTACTTCCCTGCTGCTTACTGCAGCCTGATATGCACCACTCTCAAAGTCAGGGAGGGTGGCACACATCCCTTGTGCCAGCTAAATTTTGAAGGTTAGAATTGCACCCACAGTGATCTAAATATTTGGTGGATTATTGGTGTATTCAAGAATGTCAGTGCTGCCCAGTTCCCCGTTCTTATAGGATCCCACAGCAAGACGGGCAATTCAGTCCTGTCCCCTGAATCAATTTAATGAACCGGCACACAGAAAAGGCAAAGCAAGCTGCGAAGGTGCCAATTCCAGCATTCGTTATTGTCATCCCCCACATAAAATTGGAAATCTGGTAAAGCAGAATGTGGTGCTGAGCCATGCAGGAATAATGAACAAGAACGGGAGACATCTGCCGATCTGTAGACTCAAGGGGAGCAGTTAAGACAGGGTAGGGGCTAGGATTGGCGTTCTCAGCTTATTTCAATTTTAATTCAATTTCATTCCAAACACATTGGGAACACCAGTCTTAGCACCTGCCCTGTTTGTTCACTGTTATGAGTTACAGCTGTCCATCTTCTTTTTGGATCTTGCTAGTGTGAAATACACACACCCATCTGGTGGTCCTCCATCTCACATGAAGAAAATCCACAAGGGGTATGATAAGTTGTGGGTGAATATGAGAAAAACCAGGTGAAGGAAAAACAGAAAGAAATTACTACCCCAAAAGCATATAAGAACATAAGAACATAAGAAGAGCCCTGCTGGATCAGGCCAAAGGCCCATCTAGTCCAGCTTCCTGTATCTCACAGCGGCCCCCAGGTGCCCCAGGGAGGCATGAGACAACAAGAATCTTCTACTCCCACAGCACAATCCAAGCCCCAGCCAGGCAGGCAGACTTGCCTGCCCCATATCCAGCCCAGGGCATGGATGTGATGCTGCGCTACCTGGGGGAAGGGGAAAATATTCCCCTTCTCCCAGGTAGTGCACAGTGGCCCGAATGGGGCTACTCGGAGCTGTGTCACCAAAATTGGCGATATAACTTTGAGTGGCCGACTCAGGGCCACCTGGGCCCAGGGACAGAGGTTAGGATCTGGCCAAAGGTTGGATCCTATCTCCACCCCCTCCCCAGGCCAGGTCACTCATGGGCCTGCCTGTTCCCCACCTTCCCCGCCCCGTCCCCCCGTCCCCCCGTCCCCCACCCTGTTCTGCCTCCTGCCACCCTCCTGTGCCAGCCTTGCAAGGCCAGCCTTACCTTCAGGCCTCCAGGCCTGGGGGTCGGCACTCCGAGACCAGCACATATCTGTACCATAGCCGATCTCCGCCAGAAATGGTGCAAATGCCCTTTATGGAGCATTTGCAACATTCGGAGGGTCCCTTGTGCCGGCCTTGAGGCACACTTAGATTGCGCTGCCAGAGACATTCTGAACCACACTGCTTTTTTCAGACTTCCTTGAAATCTCACATGCAGTTCTAGCTGACACATTGTGATATATGCTGAAATCCTGAAGAATTTAGTGGAAGCATTTCGCTAGCTGAACAGTTTGTCTGACTGAATACACAGTCACCTGCTCCTGATGTTTTTGAGCTGGATCCAGTCACACTGGACAAACAGGTGGTTTTGTTTCTGCAGTGTTGTTTATATTCACAAATTTATGCGTCAAAGGGCAAGACTGTGCAAAGTGAATTCTATTAATGATAATTGTAACCTACCTCTGGCTTTGAAGCATGTGTATTCAATGATGCACCTATGAGATAGAATGGGCAGCCCATGTTATTGCTACTAGTAGCAACTGCGATGAATAGGCTGCATGTTTGTATAATTCAAACAGAGGACAATGTAATAGGATCCTTCTGAACAAAAATCTCCATTCTGCTGCAAGTTCTGGTGCTGTCCCACAGCCAATTGTGGCATGCCACAACTTATGTTTAAAAAAAGAACAAAACAGGACAACCACACTGGGCTTTTGCTGGACAATTTTTACAAACTTCTCTGTAATGTCCAATCTTTCCACTGACATGCTGAAGATTGTCAGCAGAACAAAAATTAAACGAACGGCAGCTAACAATACTGAAAAAAATCCTACAAAGGTACTATAAGAAGCATAAGCGTCATAATGCAATCACAAGCAATCAAGTGAATAAGCACTCTTCCCTGGGACAATACATGGGTTCTGTAGACCAAAATATATGACAAGTTGTAATTTTGCTTATGACAGAGCATTACCATTGCAATATAGAAGTATTCATAGGCTTGATTGCATAATCAGGTTGTGAGAGGTATCTTAGACAGCTGACTAATCCAGCTTGTTTACATGATCAAGGGACTAATTTCAAATGTGAAATTAGTCTTTGTGTTATTAGTAGCTTGAGAGCGCAATCCTAAACTGGAGTTAGGCCGGCATAAATTAAGCCAGCAAAATTTGGCCAGCACAAGAGCCACCATAAAGCATGTTTGGACTACTCTTGGAGTCAAGGAGGATGGCACATTTCTGTGTGCTGGCCTCTTTGACTCCAAGAGTGGTCCAGACATACTTTACAGTGGCCCTTGTGCTGGCCAAACTTTGCTGTCTTAGCTTATGCCAGCCTAACTCAGGATTGCACCCTGAATCTCCGCTACTGTATTTCATCTTGGAGCAAGAGAACAGTCTTAACTGGGTGCATAGAACAGAGGAGTTGTGTCCTTACAGCACGATCCTGCGTCTGTCATGGGTGCCGTCAGTGGAATCGGGTGCTCTGACGAAAACGCTGGCGCACAGATGGGCCCACCAGCTCAAACCTGTGTCTGTTGCACTCCAAAATTGAGCGATTCCAGGCACAGGGTGTGTGGCAAGACTGCACAGGGGGGTATGGAGATGCTTCACGTCATCACCCCACCATCATTTGTTGAATTCCAGCTCATTAAGCACCAGTTAAGTGAGCACCTCCTCATATAACCTTGCCCTAACGTAGCAGTAGCCCTCTGACTAGAGATGTAAAATTTCTGGAAATTTTGAAGCTCAGAAAAAACTCTGGTTTTTTTCATTTTTTTCCAGGGAAAAAACGGAAATTTTTTGGAAAAATTGAAAAAAATGCTGTATTAGCACTTTTTTTTTCCTTTTCCAGATTGAAAGTCATTCTGTTACTTTAGGAACATAAAATATGACTATGGACAATTTGACTTCACATAAAATTATCACAACTAACATATTAAAAAATATAGTGTATCCAAACAATTATTACAAACAGAATTTATTTTTATATAATATTTATTTTCAGTTGTAACAAATGGAGCAACAATCCCCTGAACTGTTTACTAGTTTATGTGGAACAGACAAAAAAACCTCCACAAGACAATTTTTAAAAATCCAGAAGTTACAATTATTCATATTTCCTCTCCACAGTATTAAAAAAAACACCAAAAACCCATTCTCATAAAAAGAATTGAATTGGGGGGAAGTGTATAGAAAGGAGTGGGACTAAGTTTCAATGAATGGGCATGAAATTTAATCAGAATCATTTTCTGAGCTGTAATTATCAGTATCAGTTTCAGTCTCTGCTTCTGCAGCTACTCTGTTGTGTCTGTCATTATCACGGTTAGTATGGACGTCTAAAAACTGAAGATTTGCCCAGATTGAAACAAGCTTCTCTACCCTTTCACATGTCAGTTTATTTCTTGCTTTAGTGTGTTGCCAAACATAGACCAGATTCTTTCACATGCTGCAGAGGATGGAGGAGTCTGAAGAAGGCGAGAAGCAAGAAGAGTCAGACGCTATGTTAGAGATGTAAAATTTCTGAAAATTTTGAAGCTTGGAAAAAACCCAAGTTTTTAAGTTCAAAGTTCAGTTTACAAAGTTTACTTTGTTTGTACAAAGTTTATACAAAGTTCAGTTTGTAATCTAGGACTTGCTTGTCCTCAGTGCACAGAAATTAAAATAATCTGATATCATACATATTTTTTTTAGAATTATTTGGAAAATATTTGAACACCTTGTCTTAAAATATTTTATTCATCATGTTAAAATTAAAAATATTCCATATTTTTAGTTTTTTCAATGTTCCCAATTTTTTTTTTTTGAAAAAAACAAAAATGCTTCAGGAAAAAAATATGAAAAAACCCAGTTTTTTTCTGAATTTTTCTGGGTTTTTTCTTAGCCTTCACATCTCTACCCCCGACCCTCCACACCACCCTATCAGCACTGTGTAAGTTTTCTCTTGTTTGCCTTGCTTTGTGCTTGAATGAAAAGACGTACCCCCTCAGTCTTGGACTGGCTCCTTCCTCAGGTCCCAAAGAACCTTCAGCCTGCTGCTAGAGCTGCTACAGGCTGAAACAGCAGGTATCGGTGAGTTCAACCACCTGAGAGCAACTAGCTGGAGATAGAAATGTGTAGGATTGACTGACCTTCTACAGTTTAAAAGGCTGCCATTGAGCCATATTTATCACTCTGTACTGGCTGCGCTTGAAGTTACAACAGAGTGGGTGATCAAGCAAGGGAAAGAAAATGGTACTGAGCATGTGCAGAGCACTAGAAAGCCAGGCGTGCTCGGCTCACGGTTAATAACGATCAATAGTCTGCCCGCCCATGTGCTTCAGCCTGGTTCAAGGAACAGCTGAAAAAGAAAGGAAAATCTGCTCAATTCCTGGTCATGCACATCGTAAACTCTTCAAATACATTCGCCAATTGCCTACTGCCGTAATCTTCGCTACTCCTGGAAACGTAGCCAATTACATTTGAAAAAAAGCAGCCCTCCTTCCTGTTTGCTGATGGGGTGGGAAGAGGCAGGAAGTCAGAGGAAGAGAAAGGGAAAGGAAATTGCAGCAGGGAATCTCTAGAAGGATGTAAATTAAATTATTACCTTCAGAAAAAAGGAGTGTGATGATCAATCAATGAATTGATTATGTGCCACGGTGCTTTAATTATCTCACTAAGATGTCTAAAGCAGGCCCATTAGTAATTGAATAATCTATTATGCTTGGAAGATTTATCAACGGCATGTATAAATAGATTGCATTTTCTTGTTTTCTTTTACAAGGTAGCTTAAGTTATCTAACAAGTGGAAGGAAACAAAGACTTCAGCACTCCTGATACACCATTTGCTGTGGTAGGAACAAGACAGACAGCACATTTTTTGGCTGAAATCTGTTAGCGCTGTCCAGAACGCCTAGTATAGTCCCATTGTTGGAAGCTAAAGACCTCCTATAAACTTGAGAGAGATAGTTCTGCACCTAAAGAGATGGCTTTGTCCCTGGGTAGCCTGAGTTCCAATCCTTGCCCAGCCATGATCTCACTCACCAACTTCGGATACTTCCTTTTAGCTTATCTCATAATTGGAATGAATATGGATGAGAGTCTTCCATAGTCTAAGCAATGCATTGATCATGAATGATCAATGTATAGATAATTGCATACAGCGGGCCAAATAGTGTTCATGGTGCCTGCTGAGGGCCAGAACTGACATCATTAAGCAGGAAATGATGTCATTAAGCAGATACTGGCCAGAAATGTGTGGTGGTCCAGTTCTGTGGGATTCTTTTCAGTTTGTAGAACCTGAGAAAGTGGATCCTGCCTGCCCACTTCATCCTTGCCTAGTGTGGCTAATTGGATCAGCCCAGGAGGGGGTGCCCAAGGGGAGTGATAAATTCATCTCAGAAGGAATGGTTGCCACCATTGGCATTAAAAAAAGAGTGGTCATTTACCCCCTCCAGAAACCCTCCCTAGATTTCATTGTGTTGAATAATTACTGGCCAATTCTGAATCTTCCATTTCTGGGCAAAATGTTCAAGTGGATGATAGTGTTTCAGGGCCCTGCATGAGGTGGAGTAGCTCGATTCCTAACAATCAGGATGCCGGTCAGGCTTTGGGATGGTGACAGTCTTGGTTGCCTTTGTGGATGACTTTTTCTGGGGACTAAACGGGGAGTGTATCCTTATTGAGCCTGCTGAACCTTTCAGTAGCTTTCAACACCATGGACCAGCTGCATTTTCCCTTCTTTTGACCCAAATTCTTGGCAGTAAGGAGGGTATGGTTTTGTTTTTGCCTATTCTGCATTGCTCTGTTTTGGACTACTGTAGATTCTATTGTGATAGAATTGTGAGATGGTTGCATTTGTAAGATGTTTCATTTGCTGACAACTGGCAGTGTCAATGCAAGGCGGGATAACTGAGGGCGCAATCCTAACCTGGAGTTAGGCTGGCACATTTAAGCCAGCAAAGTTTGGATGGCACAAGGGCCACCGCAAAGTATGTTTGGACCACTCTCGGAGTCAGAGGGGCCAGCGCATAGAAGTGCGCCATCCTCCCTGACTCAGAGAGTGGTTCAAGCATGCTTTATCGTGCCCTTGTGCTGCTCAAACTTTGCTGGCCTAACTCCAAATTAGGATTGTTCCCTGAGCATAGGGAACATCAGTTAGGAATGAACTCTTCTGAGAGTGAATGAGGCTTCCTTAGGCTCCAGCAGACCAGGACCAGCGCCACTTGAGGACCGCTGTGCCTACCCAAAGCTTATGAATGAATGGAGACATAGCTGGGCCTTCCTCAGGACTGTCATGTGTGAATGATAAGGAAACAGGCATGAGTAGGAGACAGGCAGAGGATGTTGATCAACTCATCCACAGTGCTGCCACAATCATTAGCTCAAAGTGCCAGTCTGGTTAATACAGCGGTGCCATCCTGGCGGAACGGCCTGGTACGCCGTTCCACCAGTTCTGTGGACGGGCCCAGGCCGCGCCACTTCTCCCGAGGACGGGCGAGCTGCTCCTGGGCCCGCCCTCCCTCCCGTGCATCCGAATCGCTGAAATGGAGCGATTCGAGGTGCAGTGACGTGCAGGGAGGCGTGGCTGGCCTCCGCCATAGGGGCGGAGGGCTGCCAATCATCCAGGCGTTCCGGTTCCTGGTGCGCCCGGATGACGTCTCTGGGTTAATGTAATACGGTCACAGCCCTTTTATTATCCAAAGGAATGGTGTCAGCCCCTTCATTCATGTCCATGTGGAAATGGAGGTGTTGCATACACTGCTCAGATCATTTATGGTAATTGTGAGTACATGTACTCTTGATTCAGATGAAAAAAATGTGGATGTGGATAGTGATTACTTAGAAGCAGTATCATTCACTCTGGCAACTAACCCTCCCTTCAGGCAAGTGATTCATTAAACAAACCGCTTCAACTTTTTACGTGGCTTAAACTAACCTCAACCCCTCGATGTGGCATAAAATAAAATAATTATCTTTGAGATTTAACAAAAATGCCCTGTAAACTGGCCCCCTTGAAAAGATTGCATTAGTGGGGGAATTGCAAGTTACCAATTAATAGGAGAAACATCAGAGGAAGAACCAACATTGAGGCGTGTATTTTGATCTTTCAAGGCAAAGGCAATATTTTTAAGGTGGGGTCAATGGTTCATTACCACTGCTGTGAGTTCTGATATTTTTATGTACTCATCAGTAAAAAAAACAAAAAACACCACCCAAACATTTCCAAGCAACTAAGTACTCAGTGACTATTTGTGCACTTTTGAGGTTTTTCTCAGGACCCAAGTTAATCTTGGAAATCTCAGCAACTGAGCTGAATAATACTTAAATACTTGGAGAAAATGTACTCCTGAACTGGTTCCTACCTAGTTGCACTTGGACATAGAGATGAATGACCTACTGTACATAATTGTGTATAAGTCAATTAAATGTCATGAATAAATTGAGGGCACGTTTTAAGCCAAAAATCATGAAATTTGTCATGCCCCATGGATAAGTCGAGGGTAAAACTTAGGGGTATCTGCAATTCTTTGAATTAGATAATTTTGTATAATTTTATCCAACACCAGGTTCTGACAAATGATCTACCAGTAATCGTTACCTAATTGTGGCTGAGTTTCACTTTCCATAGGACTCCATTCATTTTCCTGAGCTTCTGAGCATGCTCAGAAGGCTCTGCAGTTTCGTGGCTTGCAATTACTGTCAGGAGCACTCCCCTGAATATAAGTCTATGTCAGGTTTTTCTAGACAATTTTTAGGCGTAAATTTCTCGACATATACATGATTATATATGGTGCTTTCATATAGCAACACACAAACTGAATTTACGTGTATTATGGCTCAATAGTAACTAAGCTTAATGACAACAGAACAGAAGTAAAAGGCCATATGGGGGTACACTATTGTGCTGCCATCAACCCTTTTGGAACTGCCACTGCAAATGACGTTGACCCAAAGCCTTAACGGGCTCCAATTGCGCCTGGGGCAAGACAACATCGTGACATTGCCCCCGGTGCCACTGTGCCCCCAATGCCACCGTCCCCCATGCCAGCTCCAATTCAGAGCCAAACAAGTGCAGGTGCAGGAGGGGGGGCGAAAAATGCTCGAGGTTTTCCCCCCACTGTGCCTCACTGCAACTGGCACTCGCGGTGCCCACCTCCCTTGCAGCACCCTAAATACACCTCTGCATTGGTGGTCTGCTCTCTGCAGGGGTGCAGGTAAGTCCGCACAGTGGGCAGGTGGCTGGAGAACTGGGGCAAGAAGGAGAGAAAGAAGGGGTGTCTGTGTTGGGAGGGGAACAGGAGGAGGTAGAATGGGGAGGGAGGAGTGGATCCTGGTGGCACAGGTGCCAGGATCCTATCCCCATTTCCTCTCTTCTTCCCACACTCTTACTTTCATTGGTTCTGTGCCAGCAAATAGGTCTAAGGAGATTTGGGCCGTGGAGGCTTGCCCCAGGATGAGGGAATGAATGAGAGTTCCCTTACCCTGAGGAGACCTCTATGACTGCCTCCCATAGGATGCAAGAGCACTCTGTTGGCAGGGCTGCATCCATGTGGGGTTTGTTCTTTAGTTAGGCTTGGGCTAACTAACGATCAAGGATCTGCTGAGAGTTACAGCCAGGCACTCAAGAAGAAACTATACAGCATTGTGAACATGTACAGTATAAATGACAGTCAATGCTTGGTTAATGATTCAGATTAGCAGAAGAACCACAATATGCTTACTAGTCTTTTGTGAGAGAGACTTGCTAGCCTCCTCAAGGTCAGTACCTGTATGACTCATCCAAAACATGGAGACATTTTGCATATGGTTCTATACCATACTTGGTTTCTCAAGATTGGGTGGCCCACAGCTCGATGTCTGAGATGGTTCCAAGTCATGAAAGATAGCTTGTGGGTAAGCCATGATAGCCAAGTGGAACATCCAACTTCAGAAGCAGTATACCTCTGAATACCAGATGCAGCAACAGTGGAAGGCTGTCTTCATGCCCTCCTGTGGGCTTCCTGGTGGCATCTGGCTCAGTGCTGTTGGAAAGAGATTGCTGGGTTGCCTGTATCTTTTATGTGAGCCAGCCCTGTGGGTCTTACATTATGCTATGGCCCATTCACACATGCAAGTCATCCTTTTATTTACATGCGTGCATAATGGCTATCTGTACATGAACCAGCCCTGGTCAGTGCAGACAGAGCTGTTGCGTGAACAATTTTCCCCTTCTAACCCCTACTAATTGGGCAAGAGGCACTTTTTCAAGTGGTGTTCCTCTTATATTTAGCAGGGGGAGAATAATTGTCCAGCTTCACCCCAGCACAGTGTCTTTTCTAGTGGTTGTTGCTGGTGGTGGTGGTCTGCATTTTGGGGTGGGGGATTGTGAGCCCTTTTGGGACAGGGAGCCCTTTTGTAAACCGCTTTGTGAACTTTGAAAAGCGGTATATAAATACTGTTTGTTTGTTTGTTTGTTTGTTTGTTTGATCTTCCCTATATCATACATAGCAGTGGTGTCATCTAAATGATTTAAGAACAGGTACTCACTTTTGATTGGCACGTGTTGGGACCCACCCACCAGAAGTGACGTCATAAGCCGGAAGTGAGGTCGTGGCAGGAAGTGACATGAAAAAAGCCCTTTTTGAGGCCTCAGACAATTTTAAACTGACCCAACAGTTGCAACAGTATTCCACAGCACCCCCAGAACATGTTAAGGAGGCCTGGCATCATGTTAAAGTGACCCAACGGTTCCAAAACCCCAGAGCAGCTCATTTTTCAGTGGCAAGGCAAGGCAAGACTCCGCTCGCTGCCTGCCTGCCTGCCTGCCTGGCTCTGAGAACATGCAGGCAACTCAAACGTGCAGGAAATTCAAACGTTGCAGGGGGCAGTGTCGACGAGTGGGCGGGCGAATGGGCGGGGCCAGCCATAATCCTAGAAACCGGTACTCGCGTACTCCCGCGTACCCCCTGCATGACATCACTGATACATAGTCAAGAACATGCACAGGCATGCCCAGGTATCCACTGATTGGTATCCACACTTTCAGTTATCCATGGATACTGGGACTCCGATTAAAAAGATAGGGGAACATCTCTTTTTTTTTTACCTTGTTGCAGCAAAGCTACTGATGTTCCCCTATCTTTAAAAAGGCACCCCCAGTATCTATGGTTTCAGGTATTCACGGTGGGGTCTGGAACAGAACCCCAGCGGATACCAGGGCATGCCTGTATATGTCAAACACACTCATATGCCTACTTTCATTAGACTTATTTGTGTCCCTTTAATAATGCATATTTTAAGTTGTAATCTTATGGGAAAATCAATAATGAAATAAAAATAATAATTAATAGTGGCTAAGATTAATGGAGTAATTTATTTGCCTTTCCAGAGGAACATTATCCTATAGACTCATTTTAGCACAGTAATGGATTGACCAGACCGCTTTAGACCCATTATAGTCTCTTTTGAATTAAAGTGCCCTTAGGAGGGGGAACAACTACACAAGTGTTTGTCATGTTTTAACTATTTAGCTGATGTCCAATGTAAATACATCTACCCCCCCCCCCCCAAAAAAAAATCTTAAGAAGCCTTCTAGGCTCTATAGAACTAATTTATTTAAATCTAAAAGTCAAATTACAAATCAGAATGTTAAATGTGTACATTCATGACCAAGCACAATAGAAATCAGTTTTTATTCATTTAGCAAAAGCAAGAGATCAAGAAATCTTTTGATCAGCAAAGCTCAAGGCACACAGGATCTTTGCAGATATGGGAATGGAGTAGTTATGTATAAGAAGATGCATTTAGCAAGAGCATGCGGAAAGTCTGAAATTCTGTGCAGTTATTTCAAAGCAGTGAGGTGTGACGCTTTCTCCCTTAAATTCCCCTCCAGCTCTCTCTTGCTCCACAACATGTTTGTGTTTGTCCATTAAAAAAACACAGAGCATCACAGATATCCATGGAGTTTCTGAGCAACTACTATCCATGCATTCATTTCTTTCCCTTCCCACTGGCTTGCACAATAATTTGCATATCTAGTCACTGGCCCCCAAATGCTCAGAGCTAACTGTGCATTCTAAATCCTTTGCAGATGCTGCAAAGAGCAGTGGCTGGTCACGGCTCCAGCTCCATGCACAAACTCCCATGCATGTTGCTCACCAAACAAGGCTAATGCAATTTGATGATTGACATCTTTGCAAAGAGATGCACACAGAGTCTGCCGAGAACACGGATGAAGCTTTACCGTTCCCCCCTGCAGCCACTGTTCGTCACACCAGATAATCACAGAGCCTCGCACCAGGCAGCCACTTCGGCTGCATGTTGCCCCAGAAGACTTTCTGCCCTGTTTCTGCTGGGGGTGCGGTTGCCTGGCACAAGGCTCTCTGGCAATTGGGTGCAACTCATGGTGGCTGCGGGATGGAGTGGTAAGGCCTTGCCACTGGCATGGCAGGGTTGGGAGGCCCCTGATCTAATGCAGACCCATTAGTATGTCCCATTGTACTCTGTTGGGCTTGCTACTTGCTCAGAAACCACAAGGAGTGGCCAGTAGCTTGCTTCCACATGAGCAGGTCAGCCCTGCAATCCAACACACCTTACATACGCTGGGGAGCCTCCCCGGGGCAAGGGCACATTTGCTGCCTCATGGGGGTCCTTGGACCTGCGCCTGCTACTTAACAGGTACAGAACCAAGGAAGCCGCGTGGCCCGAATTGGAGCCGCACAGCCTCCTGACAGGGCCTTGGGTATGGCCTAACAGCCACATCCCAACCTCATCCCCCTCACTGGGATGGCCAATCCACCGGCCCTCCCCCACCCACCCACCGTCCCTCCTCCCAGAACCACCCTTGTGCCAGCCGAGTTCACCCATTACCTAACATAGACACTCTGATCTTGCCCATAGTCAAAACATAGAAGAATACAGTTTTAGAATGTCATTGTGTGCTGTCACCGCATAACTTTACACTACAAATAGAGTGCAGAATCTGAAGCCATGCAGCCTGGTCTCACATCACAGAAGGATCCCAGGGCCTGGAGTTAAGCTGGCACAGGTAGGCCAGTAAACCTTGGCCAACACAAAGGACACCATAAAGTATTTTTGGACAACTGTCAGGGCACAGTCCTAACCTGGAGTTAGACCGGCAGTTAGGCCAGCAAAGTTTGGCTGGCACAAGGACCACCGTAAAGCGTGTTTGGACCACTCTTGGAGTCAGGGAGGATGGCCCACGTCTGTGTGCTGGCCTCTCGGACTCAGAGAGTAGTCCAAACGCGCTTTACGGTGGCCCTTGTGCCTGCCAAACTTTACTGGCCTAACTGTGCCGGCCTAACTCCAGGTTAGGAGTTCACCCATACTCATTCATGTCAAACCTCTGACCATGAAATGTGGAAAAAAATATGGTTCTTGGAGGGCAAGCAAAATCACAGTTTGGAGCAACTATTACAGTATGGTGTCGTTGTCCCCCACCCCAGCTCTTGGGAACATTTTTAACATGGCCCACCTTGCTATAGAAAACCTTTACACACATGGAAAAATCAAGAAATTATTGCAACTATAATTCTTCGAGCGAAAGCACATGCTCCATTTCCACTCTCAATCTTCCCTTTCATGTTGAAAAGCAAGCTTTCAAAGCTTTTTAGGAGGTGACGACTGCCAGTTTCAAAGCGCACATCTGGTCCATCCTTCTTGCTGATTTATTCAGACTCAATGGCATGTGCTCTGGACTATGTGTAAAGCACCAGAAGATGACTGTGCAATGTCATTCAGTACCTTCGCAATCTAATCCAGACAAGCAGCCTGATCCTTGGGCTTTTACACACACATGACTCCAAAGCATACAGACCTCTGACATGCAAGGTGCCCATTTGTGTCCCTGAAAGGGACATGATTCCATTTCATCCCTCTGTTGCCAAGTTGAAGAAAATGAGGAAAGCTGTGCATCCTTTACTGCATCAGTGAACACATGGTGCTTTGAATTTTGGAACCAAACAGTTGGCTGAAATGAAAAAAAAAATGTTTCTCATCAGTTATTATAATACTGAGGGCATAATCCTAACATGGAGTTAGGCTGGCACAGTTAGGTCAGCAACGTTTGACTGACATCAGGGCCACCGAAAAGTGCATTTGGACCACTCTCTGAGTCAGGGGGGATGGTGCATGTCTGTGTGCTGGCCTCTCTGACTCAAAGGGTGCAATCCTAACCTGAAGTTAAACTGGCACAGTTAGGCCAGTAAAGTTTGACCAGCACAAGGGATAAAGTATGTTTGGACCACTCTTGGAATCAGAGAGGCCAGCACACAGATATGCGCCATTCTCCCTGATTCAGAGAGTGGTCCAAACATGCTTTACTTTGCCGGCCTAACTCCAGGTTAGGATTGTGCCCAAAGAGTGGTCCAAACATACTTTATGGTGTCCCTGGTGCTGGCCAAACTTTGCTGGCCTAACAGTGCCAGCCTAACTCCGGGTTAGTATTGTGCTCTAAGAAGAATATTAAGCCTAAACTACGACTACACTTAGTTCTCAGCCTTGCTTTCGACTGTGCCAACAGATAGTAAAATGCCCGAATCCAAATCTGTGCAAAAAATTTAAATGGACTTCCAGAGTTTGATCCTGCCACAAAGGCCATAAGTTGGACAGGTAGTATTAGAAAGAAACATTTATAGTCTCCAATGTGAATCATTCATAGAATTTGATATTTCTTTGAAATATTTATAGAATATAAATGTGTATAAATATGTATAGAATATTTAGAATTGGCTATCATTTCAAAATTTGGCCAGAAAAGGGAAACTTATTACAACAAGAACAAGAGGTCCATGCTAGAGAACTATTAAGAGAACAAGCTGCACTCTCAAAAACTTCTCAAAGGTATACACAATATTGAGATGAACTGTAATATCTTGAAGCAATATATATTTGATTTGATTCTAATGTGCAGAAATAAACCTTGGCATGATACCTTCTGGATTGCACTACTTTCCACAACTGAATATTTGTATCATTCCAAAAAAACTCACTGCACTTGTCAAAGCAACCATCTGGGATAACCCCAGCTGGGATTATTATCCTAATTCAAAACAGCTCGGTGAGATGGTTAAGCTTAGAGACGGTGGCTTTGATCCAACACTGTGCATACATGCAGGTCTTTTACAAAGCTAAAAATCAGCTGTTTGGTGGAGAAAGCGGATATAAAACATTGTACATGGGGACTTTAACAGGACTTTGCTTGCCATACTCCTTCCAGGGCCACGTAGCATCAGCTCATGATCACCAACAGCTGTTTCCGATCCCTTAATCACAGAGTTGATCCTGCCATTGGCAGAAAGCCAACAGATGTTGAAATGCTAATATTCTGTGATTTGTTACTCCTCTCCTCTTATTGGGCTTTAAAAGCAGCAGTAAAGAGGTAAGGTTAAAGAAGATTTTTAAAAACAGTACTGGGGAATTACATGAGAACACTTGTTTCTGTCTTTACAATGTTGTTTCATGCTATAGTTTGTGATTGATAGACCCGAGGTGAAACATAGGAGAAGGATGTCCATAAGCTTTTCGTCAATGACAACTATATCATTGATGAGTTTTCTAGGCCCTTGTTCTAAGCTAGTTGATTTTGAGAGGAGGGAGAACTGAAAGAAACATAATTACGTACACTATCTCTTATACAATGATGATTCTGAATAAAGGTGCTAGCTTCTTCCATATGTGTCTTTGCACATGGATCAGTTTTTATCCCCTGCAAAGTGTTCAGAATCTTGTGCAGTACTGCTGAAAGGAGTTTATCAGCTCAAAGAACCATCTTGGCATCATGTGCATCTGCACTGGGGTTACTTGCTTGTGGCAAATTTATGGCAAATTTATAGTAAACCCATCAGAGTTCTGTCTGATATCATTTTCGGTGGATTTGCTTTGTTCTTGCTTGGCATCTGATTGACCCCCAAATAGGGTATGGAAAAGGAATATTTTGCATTGGTCTCACTGGCTAGTGAAAATGGTTCTCAAAATGCCTAGCAGTGGTTCTCAAAGCTTTTAGCACCAGGACCTACTTTTTAGAATGTCAATCTGTCTTGGACCCACCAGAAGTGATGTCATGACCAGGAGGGCTGTCATTGTGATGCCAGAGCCAACTGCTTTCCTGAGAATGCAGCATTGTTGGGTTATTTCTCAGCCATTTTCCAATATAATAGCAAAGTGAATCAGAAAGGGAAAGAGGCCTATTTAACCTTGGCACAAATAAAATAACCACACAGCCCTCCCTCTTTTCAGTGTCCCATCTTTCCACATTTTCAATGACAGCTGCCCTAAGTGCTATATTGTTGCCAACTTACCAGGTTGCCAGCTTACCAAAGCACAGCCATATTGCATAGTAACTTGTCTATAGCTGCGGAAATATGTAACTGTTTTCCATCTTTGCTCTCATTGTTCTCACATAGGCCTCACTTGTAATGTTCTCAATTCAATGTTGCTAATGTTCACCATTCAGGGCTGTTGGCCCTGTACAATAGATAAGGGGCTGGTTCCAGCTAGCAGAACCTCCTCCCTTATCAAAATTGTCACGGCATTCTCATGGCCCAGTTAGCTTAGAGCATCTCATGCTCCAGCCCCTATGATGTAATTTCCAACCAAGCAGGAACTTGGGGGAAGGAATAGGAGGGGGGGAGTATAAAAGTGCTTGTATTGTATATTTTTTTGCCTTTCTCCCTGAGACTGGTCCGCCTGCGCAGGTGTAAATAAACATGAACCTAATACTCTCTCGTTTGGTTGTTTGCCTTTTTAAATGCAATCCCCACCACAGAAACCATACTGTGCCTACTTTCGGCAACAATATGATGCACCTGAAATGGGCTCACTACCCACTTAGTGCATCCTGACCCACAGTGTGAGAAACACTGCCTTACAGCAGTGGCTCCCAAATGTATTGTGGTCACGGCATCCTTCTTTCGCAGCCTCTTCCTCTGGCTCTCCTGGGCGCCACCATCTTGGATCATGCAAGATCTCATGCGAACAAAGATGGTAGTGTCCAGAAGACTAGGATGAAGAGGCTTCCAGGGATATCCCACCGCATCCATGTGAGTTCACCAGGTGCCCACCACAGGCACAGTTTGGAAACCACTGCCTTACAGCCTGTGCTTGAGCAAAATGAATGAAAGCATTTTTAGACCACAATCCTAACCTGGAGTTCAGCCGGCACAGTTAGGTCAGCTAAGTTTGGCCGGCACAAGGGATACCGTGAAATCTGTTTGGACCACTCTCAGAGTCAGGGAGGATCTGCCAGCCAAACTTAGCTGGCCTAACTGTGCTGGCCTAACGTCCAGTTAGGATTGTGCCCTTAGGAACAAACCTGTCCTCTCTTTGTAGAAAGCTGTACTTTCACAGCATGTGCAGTCTTTGTAACTAGATGGCCATTGATCCCTTTTTACATATTGGCTTGCCTGTACCTTGTTTAATCTCATTCCAGAGAATGCAAGGTAAGGCTAGAACTGATGTAGCCTACAGATGGAATGCCCATGTGTGTTTTTTAACCATAAGCTTTGCATAAAAGCAGGGCTATGAGAAGAGAGCAACTCCATAAGTCTATATTTCCAAAACATATTTTTCTATCTAAGTCTATATTTCTATATAGACTTTGGAAGTCTATATTTCCAAAACATTTGTTTCCAAAACATTTGCAGTCAGTGTGAGCCGAGAGGAAGGGTGTTTTCTTCTTTTCCACATTGACTTTCATATTTGTGGATCACACTGTTAGAGGGAAGAAGATTAGTAAAACTCTTTGAATTAAAAATGAAAATTTGAGAGGCAGCAGGATATAGCTCTTTGTGGCAAGCCTCTTCCAGTTCTCTTTCACATACAAGTAACTGACGTCTCACAAAGGCTGATGGCAAATAACCTTTAGCGGTTGAAAACAGAAAGCAAATACAGGATTGTCAGTTAAGGTGAGCTGGTTTCTCCCCCATATGCCCCAGTCTTTTCAGCACATTCTGGACAAAATCCATGTTATGCTGAAGAGCCCTTTCAGGACATGCCAGCACATTAGTTCCCATCACTTCAAATGGGAAAATCCCAGCCATCCGTGAAATCAAAGCTCAGGCACGTTCCTCCTACGAGCCCAGATTTGTAATTACACTGTAAGGGAGCAATGTTTTATCTGTATCTCCTCCTCCAGAGCCCTTGCCTGTGATCTTTCATCCTTGTTTTGAGAGGGAGAAAAATAAAAATCAAAGCAGGAAAAGACGTGGGAATAAACACCCCAAAATGCTACACTTGTCTTTGCTTATTTACATTATTTTGGCTCAGACTTGCACAAAATTGTGGTGAAAGGCAGCTCATCAAGGGTCCAGCCCTAGAGTTAGACATGGTTAGGAAACCCCTCTTCGGTGGCCAATTTTGGGATAACACAATGTCTAAGATTTGGTTTATTACTGTACTATACTTTTAACTATAATGTGGTCGGCTCATTTGTTAGCTGCCTTGGAGAAGATTAGATCAACTTTTAAATAAAATAAAGGGATGATTCAAAAATCTGACCTCTCCCCCCCACACACAATTAAGGACATTCTAAATGTGAGCACCTTCTAATTGTGACATTCTAATTGTGAGCACAAGAGCACATTCCACTTCACCTTGTAATATGCCTTTGTCCCACTTCTCTGATGTCTTTTCTGCACTCTGAAGAAAGGAGGTGGTCAGAGGGGGACCTGAATGCAGGCCGAGGACCTTTGGCTAGGATTGAAAATCAGCCCCAAGAATAAGAGCCTGCAATAAAGGGAGATATGAATGTCAGGACTTATTGCAGGTTATCTGAATTGGCTACACACATTATTTTGAACGAATAGTGACCCTATTGCTCAGTGGTGAAATTCAGCCAGTTCTCACCAGTTCTGCAGAACTGGTTGTTAATTTTAGGTTGGGAGAGGGAAGAAAGGCAGCGGCCGCCCTGAAGGCCATAGAACCGGTTGTTAATTTATTTGAATCCCACCACTGCTATTGCTATTCCAAAGCATCTTGCCTCGTGGGTTTTGGGTTGGGGGTGTGTGTGATCAAAGACAGGAGAAGCAACAGACTTGGAATTTGGGCTGGAAAGACGTCTAGAAAGACGTTGCTGTGTTCAATGTGCAAATCCTACTCGGTACTCTGTGCAAAGATACTGTGTAATATGGTTGCTTTCCAGCTCCAAAGGCCCAGTATAACATTTCATTGGACTGCAGCAGACTATGGCAATCACCTCAAGGGCACATCCATACCAGAGCTGGAAATGGGCTTAATACTGATTCCCATTCCCCAGGAATGCTGTGAATTATAAACTTGTGAGCACCCTCACAAAACGGCACATTTCCTGTAGATGTGAGGGGAAGCCCTGAGAGGGGCAGCCCAATCCTGAGCAGCCTGGCTACCATCGACGCCACAGTAGCCAAACAGCTACCGCTACATCCAGCAGCAGTCAGGCAGCCGCCAGAAGCACCTTGGGAACATATGTCCCCTCTCTTCACAGTAAGGGCTCCTGGCGGGCCTTCTTGCATCTGTGCTGGCTATTTTGCCAGCACAGATGAGAGGGCATCCATGTCAGGCTGCGGAGCCTGACACAGAGGTCGGGATCTAGCAGTGGAGGCCACTACCAGTCCCACCCCCACCCAAGTCTGTTGCTAACCCACTTCTCCCCCTGCCTATCAATGCCCTCTCACCCAGTGATGTCATGCACCCACTACGCACCACTACGCGAGTACCGGTTCCTAGAAGTTGAGCTGGCCCCGCCCACTCGAAGCTGGCCCCTGCTATTTAACCAGGGAACAGTTGAAGCAAAATATGTATATACACATCTCTAGAAAGCAAAGCAATAGAAGTTAAATCAACACTAACCACAAGCTGAAGTTATTACAAACATGATCACATCCATGGCAACAATCATGACATCACTTGCAGCTTATGATGTGACTTCCGGTGGGCGGACCCCAACAAGTGCCAATCAAAAGTGAGTACCTGTTCCTAAATCATTTGGATGACACCACTGCTGTCACCCCAGCCAGAATTGGGGCAACACTGTGCCCTGCAGCCGCCAGCATTGCATTGCCACCTCCAGGCAGTGGTCACCACTGTTGGGCTAGCCCCCGTGGTAAGGGCTTATTGCTGGTGCTGGAAGTGCCTTATGGCGCTTTTACAATGCCAGCGCCGGCGATATGCTTGTACTGCCTACACTAGTGGGGTCAGGATCAGGCCCTCAGTTTACAGCCTATATGCATCAGTAGCATATGCAGGCCTTATCTCTGTGCCTCCTTGTATAATATGAATGGATAGGTAATACAATAAAAGAAAAACAACAGACCTGTAGTTAACTACTGTGACTGATCCTAAATTCTGGAGCAATTTGCAGGCTTCCTGGCTGGGCTCGGTTTGTGAAATCATTATTATTTATTATTAAACTGCAGTGATTCGGAATTAAGCTCATGATGGAAAATGTACATTAGACATATGGGGAAAGAGAAAGAGAAATCCATGCTGGGAGTAGCTCTTTGCAACCCGATGATGGCATGTTTCCACTATTGTAGCCCATAGCCTGCAACTAGTGTTTGTCTTTACGTAGCAACTTAGAACAGCACTCCTCCTGCCTTTCTGAAAGTTGTCAAATTACAAATTGCAGAGGTGAACTACTTAACATATCACTGTCTAATGACCTGCAATAATGAAAAATCCTAACAACGTTACAGCACGCCGGTTCTCCTAGCTATTTATATCAATTATGCACACTTCCCTTCTATTCCTACTGCTGCTTAATGTAATTTAACCCATTAAACAATCAACCAGGCTGAAATCTGGAAGTTGCCAGGATGATTACAGGATTATATCACAGCAGTGCGCTTTGTGGCAAAGTTATGCTTTGGAGCACAACTCTTCAGTCACTGCTGTGATACCTCAGGAATGTAATTGAGAACCAGGGCTTGCTAACTGTGTGGGGTGGATCAGGAAAGAGCGACATGGAAGGGGGATGTAATGTAGGCTTCTGAGTTTGAGAGCTGTGTAGTATACTGGCTAAAACTGTGAGCTGGGAAGACGTGAGTTTCAAATCACCCACCAACCATGAATGGTGGCCTTGGACAAACCATTATTTCCCTAAGGACCCTGCTGGCTCAGACCAAAAGCTCCATCTAATTTAGCGGCTGGTTGGAGGTTCCAGGGAGATCACAAGCAAGGTATGAATGCAAGCAAGGAGTCTCTTCCTACCTGCCCTGCCAGAGCTGCTCTTTGCCGCAAGAGAAAAGTTCCTCTTGGCCCCCTGGGGTGTTTTTTAATCCGGTCAAACAGCAGCTGCAGGAAGCCTCTCTGACTCCAAGAGTGGTCCAAACGTGTTTTACAGTGGCCCTTGTGCTGGCCAAACTTTGCTGGCCTAATTGTGCCAGCCTAACTCCAGGTTAGGATTGTGGTCTGGTTAGAGCAATGCACAACAGCTATTTACATCAAGGGGTGGAACTTAAGTATGTTGGTCCCTGTTGCATTTCATGTACTTTGGTCGTCTTTTAGGCTGCAATCCTATACTCATTTATGTGGGAATCAGTCCCATTGACTTCACTTAATAGGATTCCAGGAAGAAAGAAAAAAATATCCCATGAATGCTGGCTGGAACAACTTCAAAGGACAGTGGGATACTACTAGTAACAATAACAACAACAATTTATCTCACAGTTTGTTCTGTAGTTTTGTTTTGCCCAATGTACTCTTCTTTTGCTAGTCGTAAGGCAGGGAAAAGAACGACAGAAGATACTGAGATGCCAACCACAACTAAAAGAAGTCATACTCCATCATAGTGGCGTAGCTCCATAGAGCTGCAAGGTACCACATAGTACCAGGCAGAACTTTCAGATCTACCTGGAGGGGGGGACGCAGGTCCTCCTGCCCATCACCCTCTTCGTGATTCGGCCATGGAGCTGTTGGCCACTGCCTGCAGGAGCAGTTAGACCTGCAGTCACCTCCGCAGCAGTCAGTTGATCAGAGCTATGCCACCCACTTCTGAGAAACTGGGCAGCATAGCTCTGAGGCATGTGATGTCTCCAAAACTGGTTGCAGTCTCATCCTGCAGCCATTCTCAGCATGGACGCCCTCGGAGTAATGCCACCTGCTTGATTTAATTGTCTTATTTGATTGTTTATCTCATTTTAATGTTTATAATTTTAATATTGTAAGCCGCCTTGGGGGCCCATGGGGCAGAAAGGCGGGATAAAAATCCTGTAAATGAATGAATGAATTAATGAATGAATAATTTTCCCACAATTACTTCCAGGGCAACAGGGTGGGGGATGGTATCTGGGGGTGTGACCTGGAGCTATGCTGTTGTTCCGTCCCTCTGATTTTATTACACATTACACACACACACGCGCACACACGCGCACACTTTCAAGCTTCTCTTTGCAATCACAAGGACTAGAAACATGCTGTTCTGAAATAAAAGTGAGGTCACATAGTACACATAATAACACACACATTACTGCATTTCATGATTTGTATGTACTCCTGAACAATTGCGGCAAACAAACTGCCCTACATGGCATCTTTCTGGGAAACATTCAGCATCCCAGATTGTACTGTTGAATAAGAGCAAAGTGGCATGTAAAATTCCAGGCAGTTTCTTTGTCCTTCAAAATTTTGCTTTATTTTGACTTCATCAGCCTATAGTGGCAGTCTCGGGAGCAGGCAGCTTGTTAGAGCAAAAGAAAGCATTAAATAAGTTTTAAATGTGCCATTTCCCAGTTTTCTAATTTTAAACTTGGCTGCTGATTGTTAGCCCTTGATTTTGAAGTTCTTAATCTCTCCTAAGCATGTGCCAATGCAACATAATGTCCATTAACCTAAAGTATGATCTGTAAGGTAGTATTGCCATATCTGGCACTTGCAGATAAATTTATCTATCAGTTTCTTTTCAGGAAAATAAAAAAAAAACACTTTCCGTTTATTGTCTCCTGCAAATGAACAGAAGGATACAACATGAATGAGAGAAGGAAGATATGAGGGCATGACCTTCTTAATATTTCAAACTTTCTGGTTTGTGTGCCTGAATTTAAAAGAACAAGGCTGGCTGGCAAAATAGGGTGCCCTTAATGAATTTTTGCTTCATTTCGGAAAATCCCTTTAAAAAAAAAAACTGCTTTCAGATCTTCTCAGAGGTTCAGGGCACAATCCTAACCTTGACTTAGGCTGGCACAGTTAGGCCTGCAAAGTTTGGCTGACACAAGGGCCATTGTAAAGAGCATTGGGACCACTCACAGAGTTAGAGAGGCCAGCACACAGACATGCGCCATCTTCCCTAACTCTGAGAGTCATCCAAACACATTTTACGGTGGCCCTTGTGCCAGCCAAACTTTGCTGGCCTAACTCCAGGTTAGGAGTGCACCCACAGAGATGCCCAGGCCATTTGTAGAACCCCTAGCTATAATTGTCAAAACCTAAGTTTGTCACATTTTAATCCAATAAGGATGCGGGGGTGAGGGAATTAGCAAGTACATGTAGATGATCCCATCTGAAATCCAGACTATTCTGAAATCCAGACATTTAAGACTTTTTTAAAAAAAGTTTCTGTACTGTGAGCACTAGAAGGTCTTGTTCTCATTCCCATGGACAGGCTGTAAGTTCTATTCTCTGCTCTGTGGTGTGTGCCATTGTTGAAAAATGTAAAAATGTAAGGAAGGAAGTGAAAAAAAGCAAGAGGAAGCATGTCTCATTATATTTATGCAATTATTCCAAAATCCAAACAAACCCAAAATCCAGACACCTTCCCATCCCAAGCAGTCCAGATAAGGGATAATCAACCTGCACTTACATTTGAGGCCCTGGCTAAATGGTCCTCCCTCTGTCAGTCTTCCACTGAACCAGACCATTGCTTCATTTAGCTTAGTACCATCAATGCTGAGGGGTGGGGGGAGTGTGGCTCATTGGGGTGTTTGGGCTTTGCTTTCTCTGGAGATTGAACCTAGGCTTTCCTGCATGCAGAGCATGTGCTCTACCACTGAGCTAAGGCCCCGGCACCTCCTTCCACCTTTCAACTGTGTGTGCCATAAGGTACATTATGAAAGCCAACCAAATATTATCTATCTATCTATCTATCTATCTATCTATCTATCTATCTATCTATCTATCTATCTATCTATCTATCTAATTTATACCCTGCCTTTCTGCCCGAAGGCACCCAAGGCGGCTTACAACAATTAAAATACAATAAAATTGTATGTGAAGTTAAAAACAATATTTAAAACAATATTAAAACAAAAATATAAAACAGCCCACCCCGCGGATCATAAAAGAGGATGTAAAAACCAGCCAGCCTGTCAGTAACTAAAAGCCTGCTGAAACAAAACGGTCTTCAGCCCCCGCCAAAATACTGCCAAAGAGGGGGCAGTTCTCAGCTCTAAGGGGAGGGAGGCATTCCAAAGTTGGGGGGCGAGAAGGCCCTATTCCCGGCCGCCATCCCTTTCACCTCTTGGTGGCGGCACAGTCAAAAGGGCCCCCCAAAATGACCTCAGAGTACGGGTAGGATTATATGGAAGGAGGCGGTCCCTCAAATACCCTGGGCCCGAGCCGTAAAGGGCTTTAAAGGTCAAAACTAGCACTTTGAATCGGGCCCGGAAAGGAACCATTTCCTTTCAAATATGCTTATTATGTAAATTTGTATCCCACCCTTCTGCCAAGCAATTCAGGCCATGGCCCCATTGCCACTGACGAGTGTTTATGAGAGGGATAGAGCTACAGTTAGGGTGGCCAGCACTGGTGTGCTCTTAGATGGAAAAAAAAAGGATGCTTAAGAATTTGTGACATGGCTGTTGGTGGCTGTGGCTGATACCCGCCCTTCCTGCCCCCAGCTGATCTGCCCCCATGACTCACCCTGGCTGAGGATGGATTTTTCAATATAGTTTCCAGGTGGTTCTCCCCTCCAAGAATAACTTTGCTCTGGGCATGTTTACCCTAAAGAAAGCCCCATTGATTTCAATGGGACTGACTCCCAAGAAAGTGCATATAGGTTTGAGGCCTTTGTTGAGCATGATACTTTTATGCTTGAATAATTCTGGGAAAACCACTTTCACCTTTAATTCCTATGAGCATCATGACAAGTTGATTCAAAGGGATATAAAGAATAATTTAAAGGGCTGAGCTTTTTTTTTTTAAAAAAAAACCACACTTGGGCAGTGCAATCCTAGCGTGCCCCTTGCGTCGATGCAACTTCATCGTGTCAACGCAAGGGGCGGAGTACCAGCACGCGCGGGCACCGAGCAGCACCCCCAAAGCCGGTCAGCGCAAGGGATTCTCCATCCCGTTTCAGGATGGGGATTGGTGGGGGGGGGAGGCGGGACTCGGGTGGGACCTGAATGGGCTTGGAAAGTGGCCGTATGGCACATCCTTTTTTAAATAATAATTAAAAAAGATTTTATTTTATAGGATAAAAAGAAAGGCAGGGTAGTATAACAAAGGAAGGTAGGGGCAAGGAACAGGGATACAAGGTTTAAACATAAAGATACTGAACCAGAAATACTATTAACATCTATTATACATATTTCCCATTTCAGCCGTTTTAAGTAGTTTATCTATTAATAATGTCTCTGTATTTTACTTGGTGTCTCTGTATTTTTCCACATTTGTGCAAATAGGATTCTCACAGCTGTTGACAAATGTTTATCTTTATTTTGTATTCCATTCGTGATAAGGAGGAATAATTCTGGTTTAAATGATACAGAGCTGTTCAAAACCTATTGCAGAATTTTATGTATATCCTTCCAGTACTTTTTTGCTTTTATACAGGTCCACCACATATGATAAAAAGTCCCATTCTGCTCTTTACATTTCCAACATTGATTGGAGGTTCCCTTATACATTTTTGCTATCTTTTCTGGAGATAGGTGCCATCTATAAAACATTTTGTATATACTCTCTTTATATGATGTTGCCTTAGTTAGTTTAATGTTTGTCTTCTAGATTAGTTCCCAGTCTTCTAGACTGATCAAATACCCAAATTTTTTGGGCCAGGATATCATTGTTTCTTTAACCGTTTAATCCTCCATTCTGATCTTTAGTAGATATTCATACATTTTTAAAAATATACTTCTCTTCATTTTGCAAAAATATCTTGTCAAAGTCCATATCTCTCTCTTCAAATCCTATTTTCTTATCTTTACTTCTTTAAATCTTGTGGTTTGTATTTCAGACCACCAATCTAGAAAGAATTTTTTAATTCTTTCAATAAATTACCTTTTTGGTCTAAAAATTCTGTATATTCTCTATTTTTATCTTTTTTTCATCCATTCAGGGGTATTTGCAATTTCTAACTGTTTTACCCATCTTGGGATTTTGGTATAAATCTTGTTTCTTATTTGCTCCCATGTCCAGAGTAGTACTCTTCGTAATGAGTGAGTCTTAAATTGTCTAAGATATTTTGCTTTATCATATATCATGAAGGCATGCCATCCAATATGTAAATCGTGTCCCTCTAACTTCAAGGTTCTTCTATTTTGTTGGGTTGCCCATTCTTTAATCCAGCTAAGTGCTGCCGCCTGATAGTATAGCTCCCAATCCGGTAATCGAAGACCAGCTCTCTCTTTATCCTCTTGTAGTAGTTTCAATTTAATTCTTAGTTTTTTCCCCTGCCAGACAAATTTTGATGTAATTTTATTCAATTCCAGGGGAAAAAATTCTTTAATATTATGGGAATAGTTTGAAATAAGAACACCACTTTTGGAAGTATATTCAACTTAATAGCTGCAATTCTTCCATGTTTCATAATCTTTCTGGATTTCTTTTAACATTTTTAGATAGTTATCCTCCATCAGTGTGCTTATTTTCTTGGACATTATAACTCCCAAATATTTAACGTTGTTATCTGTAGACCAAATCTCTTCAATTTCTCTATTTCTTTGGCCTCCATGTTTTTAACCATCATCTTTTTCTCACAGTTGATCTTTAAACCTGCAACTTCTCCATAGTCTTCTGATTTTTCCAGCAAAATTTGTGTTGAGGTCTCAGGATTTTCTATTATAAAGACTAAATCATTTGCATATGCTTGTAGTGTTCCCATAAGAATTCAGTAGGTCCCATAGCAGTTTACATAGTAAAATAAACCAATAAATGATTCCCCATCTCCAAAGGGCTCATAATTAAAAAAAATCCTGACATTCTCTAACTCCTAACTCAGCTATTTTCATGCTCTTTACCTGCAGGGAACCTGTTCAACATCTATTGAAGGACCTCTACATATCTGCCATCAAATCACAGTGCGTTAACTCCTGCTAACTGGGCAAGAGGCACTTTTTCAAGTGGTGTTCCTCTTATATTTAGCAGGGGGAGAGTAATTGTCCCTATTCATCCCTGTGCAGTGTTTTTTCTATTGGCTGTTGCTGGTGGGGTTCTGCATTTTTTAAGATTGTGAGCCTTTTTGAGACAGCCATTCAACTTTATTATAATGATTATTAGCCTGTTAACTACTTTGTGAACTTTGTGTTGAAAAGTGGTAACTAAATACTAGTAATTGATTGATTACAGGAGATCCCGGAAATTGTTCTAGGATGCCAGTTCTTAAATACGAGGCATAGGCTAGGCTTGCTGTACCTTCTTGAACTGACTGCCAGATCAAAAACACAGCCAACATTCTCCCACATCTATATATGGGAGGGGAAAAACAGTGGTGGTAGACAAGCTGCCTTTCAGCGAAGTGTGCCTGTCATTGCTGATCATCTCAAGGAAAATCATCAGATAAGTGCCTGGGGAATGCCAGGTTCCTTGTTTGAAACAAGTGTCGTAACTCTTTCATTAGGGTACTATCCTGGATAAATGGCATAAAATCCATGCAAATTGCACACGAGAGCAATGGCACCATGACCTGGAGGAGGAGTGAGAGACCCCTACAAGATTCATATTTATATTATTCCGGACAAGCGATATTACTGTTAAAATAAAGCATATTCAGGATGTCATTCAGACTAATGGTAAAGAAAAGCCCAAGAGAGACTGGCTTCGTGAATTGAGTCAATGCAGCATATTGCCCCCCAGGCATCCCAAGCTGGTTTTGTTGTGAAATAATTCAAACAATCATGAGCTGTGGCAACCTTTTAACCTTTGCTGAATTCTTCCTACCCATTACCCTTGAATTAATATATTACTGTGACAGTGGCCTGGCTCTCTATGGAGCCATAACAAATGCCTGACATACAGCATCTGTACACCATGCCTCTCATTTCTGCAAAGGGCATTTTCCTCTCCACCTTAACGTACAAGCCCTGCAACTTCTCAGCACACAAATGGAGCTATGAATGTCTGATCATCCGAGATGGAGTGTATATGGGCAAGAGCGGGGAAATGGAGCAAAGCTTGATATAATTGGAACAAAGATGAACAAACAAACACTTTATAGATCAATAAGGCGGAAAGAAGGGTACAAATAAAGAGCAAACTCTCTTGTGTGCACACTGTTTCTCCTTCCATTCACCAGCCTTTTTACGAAGAGTTTGTGTTACCAGCAGGGAGGTGTGTGAAAAGAGGAGTCCCCTCTTCCAGCTATCCTTCTCCTTTCCATGAGTCCCTATTAGCTAAAAACCATCATGCCACTATTCTTGCTAACAGAAATGACGCACACATGACAATTGCAAGGTCACAACTGACCAAGTTGTCCTTTTCCCCCTTTTTGCCAGGGCAACTGTGTGAATGCAATGACTGCACTACAAAATCCCAACTCTTGGGTCAACTCACATTGTGAAGGTTTTCCAGATGACAATTGACAAACATATGATGCGTAACACATCTGATGCATCAGAGCATTCACGCAGTGGGTCACCATGCCAAAAATAATTCAATACAGGATGGCTTTGGCATTTCAGGTCATAAAATGTTTATGCAGAGGTAGCATGCCTTGCTCAGGGAAACAATCAGTGATGTCATTCAGGGGGAATGGACCAGAACGGGCATTCCAGATCTTAACGGGCTCCGTGGCTGGTTCTGGGTTCCCAACAAGTGCCAATCAAAAGTGAGTTCCTGTTCCTAAATCATTTGAATGACACCACTGGAAACAATCCTATGGGCAACTCACTGGCATATTCTGTTCGCAATAGTCCCTTCTGGGGGAAAAAAAATGCAGGAGTTGGCCAAGTCAGGTACAAGCCAAGGTGCAGTGCCTATGAGAGTGGCCAGCCAACCTCACTAAGCCCTGAACCTTTCATACTTCGTTGTCAGCAGTAACAGGCAACAGCAATAGCACACACTATATGGCTATGTCCCATACAGTGCATACATTGGTATCAGTTTTCTTTTCCTTCTTGTGACAAACTCCCTAACTGCTTTTTTAAAAGTGGCAATTCAAAAAGCAATTTTTCCCAGTATGAAGAACTGCAGGTGATCTCACTGGAAAAAGTGACCCCAGAGGGCTGCACCACTTGCATGTTCAGAGTTTCGAAAGGGAAAGGTTTCCCCACGACCTGAATGGTCTAGTCGTGACCGACTGTAGGGGGCAGTGCTCATCTCCGTTTCAAAGCCTGTAGAGCCGGCGTTTTGTCCGAGGACAAGCTTCCGTGGTCATGTGGCCAGCATGTCTCTACGCCATAGCGCACGGAACGCCGTTACCTTCCTACCGAAGTGGTCCCTATTGATCTACTTGCATTGAGGTGCTTTTGAACTGCTAGGTTGGCAGGAGCTGGGACAAGCAATGGGAGCTCAATCCGTCACGCAGTCTTGAACTCCCAACCTTGCGATCGGAAAGCCCAGCAACAGCTCAGAGTTTCTAGAGGTGGGCTTTTAGAAAAAAAAAAATACAGGCATGTGCCTGTACTCTCTAGATTTCCATTCTAGACCCCCTGCCCCCCATAGATATCAGAAACTGTGGGTATGGGGGATAGCTTTTTAAAGACAGGGGAACATCAGTGGTTTTGCTGCAACAAGGTGAAAACAAGAGATTTGTTTGATGTTCTTGTATCTTTTTAATAGGCATCCCAGTATCCATGGATAACTGAAACTGTGAATACCAAATCAGTGGATACTGGAGAATGCATGTGCAGCACTTCCTAACAATGCCTACTCCTTTCCTCCTCAAGTACCAAGTTATTTTAAAACTCCATGGCTCTGTGTGACACATTCTGCGGCGCTGTGGCAGATTTCTGAAATGTCTTCGGCACAATGACATTCTTGTGCAATAACATCCCGGTTCTCGTTTCAGAAGAAACAATGTCAACATGGTTACGGTAAACGGCACTTTTGAGTGTATGATCATAATGCACCTAATAAAAAAAGCACTTTGCAAAAAGAAAAAAAAACATTGTTAAATATCTTGTTTTCTGACTAGAATAGACACTTTGGGGGTGGAACATTCCAATTAAATGAAGAGACTGCATCGTGAGATTAGACTGTGTGTGAAGGAAAGAGGAAGGTAGCTCTATTTGTTCCCTGAAACTCTTTGAATTCGAGCAAGCATTCTGAGAGACAAAAATGTTTCAATTTTAGCTCGACAACAGATGTCTCATGTTCTTGCTATCCAAAGGCCTCCGGTACAAGTGCAGCGATTCTCTTATCTCATTTCAGCAGCAAATACCAAGTCCGCTTCACCTGAAAATGTAATACAGTTTGGTACACAGAATAAGACAACAGCCCTGCCAAAACAGACCTGGGCGGGAAATTCCAGGAAGAACATTAAAGAGCCAACTCTTAGCCTTGTAGGATGTGACCATCCTTTGACTTCAAAGGCTCTACAAAAACAAGATTACACGATATCTGAGACTCCCTTTCGTGTTCTTTCTGTAACCTTGAAGCTGCTGCCATCCTGTAATGGCCAGTGCCACCACCACCACCCCAAAAAAAAAAATCAGCTGTGTGTCTCCTGACCTCTGGGAGTCCTAGTGGAGGTTTTTTCCCAGGGGAAACATCCAGGAGAACTTGGACACAGACCAAGAGCCCCAGCTGTTGCTAATCTTACTGCACAAATTATCATCAGTGGTGTAGTTCAACAAGCAAGTGTCTTTGCGGGATTGGCCAGCTAATCAACTTTGGCCAATACAAGTCTGGCTTTGGGGCCATCTCTTGTCCAGACCAGCCATCTCTCTGTTGCTGGCTTTCCTTATTGTCATATTTCTTCTCTTCAGTACAGTTAATAACAACAATGCTAAAACCTCATATCTCCCCCAGTGGTTTGCAAGGATCCCATCACCCTGCCCTGCCATCTCTGCACTGGCTCCCAGTCACCCATTGCAGTGGATAAAATCTGGAACTAGAGTTGGTACAGGATGTCAGTGCAGAGGGCAAAATGTTGCCCCGGAAGTGACATCACAACAGGAAGTGACATCACAGTTGTATTTTGCCTTCTTTGGGGTTTTGGCCATAACTTTTGATAAGGTAAAGATATACTCTGTTTCATTGCATTCTGCATTAAATTACCTTTCCAATGATATATAAAATGATGGCATTATTCACACACACCAGGTTTTCACACTTTTGGTCACTAATGTCAAGCTCAGCTTGTTGCCCCCTAAAGTTTGTTGCTCAGTGCAATTGCATTCCCCTGCCCTTCTTTAGCTACACCCCTGATTGCCAATGTCATTGGATGTTTCTACAGAACATCAAGGAAGATCAAATAAAAAGAGTTGTGGAATAATGATACAATGTTGAGATACATCAACAGTTCTCAGGCAGGTCCCAGACATGTCAGTTCTGAACTACTTTGTGACAAGACTTTTAACAAGCACCCTCACAGGTGTTGGTAGAGCAACAGTATTGATCTGTAACCCCACATGGCAAACTGGCGCAGAGATCCAAAACCACATAGTGTCAGTATTAGGTCTCTTCCAGGCCACCTAGTGCCCAAAATTCAGAATCATTTGTTGTGAGCAGTCTGGGGTGCCTGGCATGCACCTTCATGGATGTTCTTTGAAGTCCAATGCAGAGAGGAAACACATGGTCACATCAGCAGGAACATACTGGCAATCCCTAACCTGGCATCCCACTCCATAGCTGCGTCTTCCTTTCATCATTCTTACAGTATTTATTTGCATAGATAAATGCTTGTACTTGGGCACAGATCCTTCCCAGGACTGGGAGTGCTGGGTGCCCATCATGCCTAGTCACAGGAAAAAAAGTACAGGGTTTGTGCAGATGAATACTATACGTGTGGTATAGGGCTGGGCTTCAGCGTTCACCAGGGGTAGAGTTTGCCACATGCTCTCATTCGGTGTCTACTTAGGTGTACAGGCATGCCCCGGTATCCACTGCGGTTTCATTACACACACACACACACACACAGAGGATACATGAAACCGTGGATCCTGGGGACACCTTTTTAAAGATAGGGGAACATCAGTGGTTCTGCTGCAACAAGGTAAAAAGAGATATTTGTTTAATATTCCCCTATCTTTTTGATAGGTATCCCAGTATCCATGAATCCGTAGCGAACTGAAACTGTAGATACGGAATCAGTGGATACGGGTGCATGCCTGTACTGTACCAATGTCCAGAATACCAGAACAAGGCAAGCTGGTTCTGAGGAAATGACTGATTTCCCATTCATGTATTTGAAGCCTGCTGCATTTAGCAAGGAAGACTGGCTATGACCCTAGGGGCACACTCCTAACCAACTTTCCAGCATTGGGGTAAGAGCAATGTAGCTCCAAGGTAAGGGAACAAACATTCCCTTACCTTGAGGAGGCCTCCATGCCTGCCCTCCCCCAACTGCAGAATGCAGCACATGCCCCACTGGCACAGCTATGTCAGTGCTGGAAAGCGGGTTAGGATTGTGCCCTGAAGCATTTAAGAAGGGACACTCCCATAAATAGCCTGGAAGTGCAGCCTTTCTCTGTCATAGCCAAGGGTTGTTCAGGAAAATGTTTGTTGATTAAAATTCAAGCTCGCTAAACCAACAGGCAAAACACCTATTATGAGAGATCCACCAAGCCTCTTCAGTGGGTCATTTACAGAAGGAATCAGGTTATTTTCCAGTCAAAGGAGCAAAGGAAGCAAACATGGGCCTAGGCCTGAAAAAGGAATGCACTCCTTGCCGGGGAAAGGGAAATATAGAAACTGGGCCTATCCTTGATCAGCTTCTCCTCCATTCCTTGTCCTGCAGACACAGATAATTCCACAAGAACACAATAAGGCTGCGATCACTCTGAAGAAGACTGCTCTAGCCCTCTCGCCAACCAGGAAAAGTAAAATAAAACATGTTTAAAGTCTCACCCTCCAAACAGTTCCCTTTAGCAATACATACAGATATACAAAATATCTGTATACAAAATGTGAACTATGCCACGTGAAACACATGGCATAGAATGTGTTCTATGGCACAGAAACACATGGCATATGCATTGAAAGAGAATGTGCCAGTCGCACTGCTATTGTCAGGGAGCAAATTTCTCACACACTGCCAACTTTTCCCACCAGCTTGCTTTCCTATTGCGGTTAATCCCAGAAATGTTTTCTTCATACATTCTAGAGACTTCTCAATCTTTTCTGAGTGAAGGTTAAGTATCCATTGTGATGAAATATTACCCTGCAAATTTCAACCTGATATCTGCTTTCAGTGTGGGAGACAAGACTGTTCTTTCCATCTTGGTTCCAGCCAAGGTCATGCTATAGACCTTTCGCCGCCTCCCTAATGTTGCCGTAGTTCTAGTATCCCAAACAAGGGTAATTGCCTTACCAATCTCTCCCATCCCTCCCCCAACCTCCACCACCACTTACAGCTGTCTGCCTCACTACTCAAAGCGCTCACAAATGACCTAATAATGTCTACTCTCCAGACAATGACCATCTCTCTTATGGCATCAAGCCAATTTCCTCTCAGTGAAGGTCACATTTTGCTTGGTTAGAGAGTGCCTGTATTCTGTTTGTTGAGTGAGCATATAAAGCACAACAGGTAGATAGAAAGACAGGCAGGGAGGTCGATAGTAACCAAATGCTCATCTTGGGCCTTATGCTTTTTTTGTCTAGAGTCTCAATTTGTTATCAATCCGATGAAAAACACATAAGCAATAGTCACTGTTTTCTCAAAGCGCAACCCTAACCTGGAGTTGGGCTGGCCCGGTTAGGCCAGCAAAGTTTGACTGGCACTAGGAATACTGTAAGCAGGGCTCCGAGCGTGCCCGGGGGCAGGGTGACATCACCGCACCCAGCCACGCCTCCCTATGCCCCGAAGAGCTCCATTATGGAGCAAAACGAGAGCAAGGGAGGGTGGATGGGCCAAAAAGCGCACAGGTTTTTCCACGCTGTGGCGCCTCGCTGCTGCCAGCACCCATTGCTCTCGCCACCCCCCGCTACACCCTTCCTCCACCTGTGACTGTAAGGTATGTTTGGACCACTCTCGGAGTTAGAGAGACCACCACACAAACAACACCATCCTCCCTGACTCCGAGAATGGTCCAAACGGGCTTTACAGTGGCCCTTGTGCCAGCCAAACTTTGCTGACCTAACTGTGCCAGCCTTAGGATTGCTCTAGGTTAGGATTGAGCTCTCAGTTGTCATTCTAACAAGGCAGAACTGCAAAGCATGCATTAAACAAGGGTTAGTACCATTATCTCCCTTCCTCTCACACACACTGCAGCTGGTTAGCAGAGCTGGGATTGGACAACAGTCCCACACACAGCAAACTGACCTTTGATAAAAAAGTGTCCTGGGACAAACAAAGAAGTGCCACCTTTGTTAAAATAGGGTTAGGGGGTAGTGTTAGGGTTCGGGTTAATCTGAAAAAGAAACAAACAGCTTTGAACCAGTTATCCACCTTATTAATTTGAATTTGGTGTTCCTCCTCAGGCAAATATCGCAGGAATTGTGAGGGAAACCAATGAGTGTTGAAAGGGGTGATGAAGCACATCTTTCTTTCTTATTACATTATTAATAAGAGTATATATATAACCCTTTTTTGACAAAGAAGTTCACAAAGTGGTTTACAAAGACAAGCAAATAAACAATCCCCAAAGAGCCCCTGTCTCAGAAGGGCTCACAAGCTAAGAAGTTATGGGAGAAACACCAGCAAACATCCAATAGGAAAACCACTGTGCTGGGGTGAAGAGGGACAGTGACAGCCCAATTCAGAACTGCCCAGCCACCCAGGAGCACAGCGGTAGCCAAGCGGCTATGGCTGTATCTGGTGACAGCCAGGCAGCCGCAGGAGGCTCCCCAGGGAAAGGGGACATTCGTTCTCTTTCCCTGCGGTAAGGGTGCAGGGCAGGGGATGGGTCTCCTCGCATCTGCATTGGGTATTTCACAATGTAAGGTCACATGGCCACACAGAGGTTGGGAACCTGCAGCAAGGGTCGCTGCCAGTCCCGCCTCCTGCTCCACCCCTCCTCACCCCGGAATTCCCTCCTCCCCACCCAGAAAGGCCACATCCAGGGCCCCCATTGCCGGTGTTGCCACAGTGCTGGCAGTAATGGCTTACCGCTAGCGTTGGAGGTTCCTTGTGTGACACCAGTGTGAGTGGTACACTTGTACCACTTGCGCCTGAAGGGCTCTGTATTGGGCCTTTACTCTTCCCTCTGATAAATATAAGGTGTGCCAGTGAAAAAAGTGCCAGTGAACAGGGGTTCAAGGTGTTATTCATGGCTAGGATTCAAACCCCAAAGTGTTTCCTCTCCGTGTAAATATTACACCTGGTGGGAAAAATAGGGAACTCGTATTGAAGTAATGTATTGAAATTCTCTAATGTTAGAGAATTTTAAATGGCCATCTCAGTTCAGCTGGATCCAAGCCAGCGGCAGCATTCAGCCGGTATGCTGGGCGGGACTTACCTTTGATGGGCAGTCCGCCCGTTGCGTAACGGTGCGTTCCGCCGCTTTCCCGCCCGCCCCGTTATGCAACGGGTGGACTGCCCGTCAAAGGTAAGTCCCGCCCAGTGTACCGGCTGAATGCCGCCGCTGATCCAAGCCTTCCGATTGTGCTGCTATGGAACTTTTCTTATAACTAAAAACTTGTCATGAATACTCCTGGGAGTTCCCATTCATATCTCCCTTAAAAGAGTAGATAAACAGGATCTACCTAACCTAACTGGGAATAAAAAATCAATAAGGTTTGCTTTTTGCCTGTCAGCTGTATCTTGTTCTTTGAACTGAATATTGCTTGGGCTATAAACAACTTAGTAGAAACCTCTGCTTAAGCTTCCAATTACTTCTGTTCATCCCTTGGTCTCAGCCATCAGTTTAGTTTAATAAGTGAGCAGAAACACAGGAGAACATCATATTAGAGGGAAAGCACATGGTAGGTACATTTGGTCTTTTAAAGGGCTGAGTTGGTGATTGCAAAGATAGCTTCTTCAGCTGTTTTGTTTGGTACAGTCATTACGCATTGTCGTTGCAGAGAACTTGCTTTTTGAAAACGTGTGTTAACATCAGGGCTGGCTCTCAGTACCTGGCTTTTTCATCCATTAGGACTCTTGAATGAAAACAGAAAATATGAAGCATACCAGGATCATTCCATGAAGTGCTCTACGTCTCCTTCTTTGTTTAAACGTCCTGCGCAGCAGAAAAAGCAATCTTTTAGGGTGCAATCCTAACCTGGAGTTAGGCCGGCATAGTTAAACCAGCAAAGTTTGACCAGCACAAGGGACACCGTAAAGTATGTTTGGACCACTCTTGGAGTCAGAGAGGCCAGCACAGAAACGTGCACCATACCCCCCGGCTCCGAGAGTGGTCCAAACGTGCTTTACGGTGGCCCTTCTGCTGGCCAAACATTGTAGGCCTAACTGTGCTAGCCTAACTCTAGGTTAGGAATGCACCCTTAATGTGCCTGATGGAAGAAGGCAGATTGCTGTGCTCCAAGGATCAGTATGCAGTAATTCTCACATTTGCAATACACTTTTGTTCCCTGTCCCCCCATGCAGGGCAAACTCCAAGACCCCACACACAGCCCCCCATTCACCAGGCAGCTTCTACAAGCCTGACGCTTGTTGTACCACCCACGAGGTGTGGCTTACAGAAATAGTCAGCGGTGACTTAATGTTACTGCCAACTACTTCTGGAAGGTCTATTTTGGGCCAAACAATCTCAGAGGAGGGCAGGGGGGCCACAAGAGCCAATGCTTCACTCACCGTGCCACTTTCCCAGGTTGCCAGGTGCTGGCTGAAGCAGCAGATGATCTTTCCACCACTCCAGTGCAAGGCCCCCCAGAATGTGGGCCCAATGTGATGACATAGGCCACATTGCCCTAAAGTTGGCCCTGCTGCTACAGATCTCATAGCCAGATAGCCTTTCACCTCCAACCAAACACAAAATCCAAGCATTATCTAATACAATGGTATTTAGACTTCCTATTGGGGAAGTGCTGTCATCCTGAGTTATAGTCAACCTGAAGAACTAGCAAGACAGGGATGCAGCAAGTCCCTGGCGTCAGGCCTAAGAAGAATCCAAAGAAAACAGGGATGGAAATATGAACCAGAAACAGTGGACAGGGTGAAGATACTGGCAGGGGCATTCCTACCAGGGGGGGGGTGTTGGTTGGTGAGAATGCTAAGCCTGTGTAACATGGCCCCTCCCACTCACCTCCAGAGCCATTCACAGCTTGCAGAGCTGGTTTGGAGGCTTAGAGCCGTGAATGGCTCTGAATGGCTCCCCCTCTGCATGGGGGAGGGGCCCCATTACACAGGAGCTCAGGCTTCTGCAAAACTTAGCATTTTGTCATTGTCCCCCCCCCCCCCGTAGGAACACCACTGGATGCTGGTTAGTAAAAGCTCAAGCCTAGCCTAAAAGCTTTTACAACTAAGGCAGGTTTGCCTTGGTTCAATTGGTAATTGAAGGTGGGCAGAATCCCCAAGCTGGGAGGCTACGATAGATCTGTAGCCCTACCAGGGGTCACTAAAAGGGGAAGGAGGGCACAATTCCAAAGATTCTTCTAGCACAAGCCTAGGCATGTCTACTCAGAAGTAAGATCAAGTTTGTTCAATGTACTCCCAGAAAAGTGTGTATAGAATTAGTTCTAATCCCAAATGTTGCTCATGAAAAAAACCTCTAAACCGTCCACCACAGAAGCCCTTGAATATAGTAGAAGACAGTGGTGTGCATTCTTAGGGTTACTGCCAGTATGTCTTGACCAATAGGCTAGAGGTGTAACTAGAGGGAGATCACAGGATTAAGTTTTGCAAGCAGCCACTCCTCCTTCGGAGCCATTCGGAGCCAACATAGTCTCAATTTTGCTCTAGCTACTGGGAACAGCTCCAAAGAGGCGGGGAAAAGCAGCTGCTTGAAAACCTAGTGCTGTGATCCCCCTCTAGGAATGCCTCTGCAGTAGTCACATCTTCACACCAGGAAAACTGAGAATATGCCCTCTCTTTTTACTTTCTATTTCCCAGAAAAATCAGTACAGATAAAGCATCCTGATTTCAGGAACTTTACTAGTCTTGTCACTAAGAAACCTCCCAAAAGCTATGAAGGAACACCAGGTGTCTGGGTCTGAAAACATTCAATCACAGATGATGGATTCACTGGAGGCTTCAGATGGAAGAGATTCTTCCAGATGTTTCAGTTCTGCACAGCTTTCTTTCACCATCTTACACAATCCACCTCCACCTTACCATAAAAAGCCAGTTATCCATCTCTTTCTCTCTTGAGTGCTGGAGGGCTCCCTATCAGTTTTGATTATAGACATCTAACAGCCCTTGTTCAAATAGCACGCTGCAGGGGACACTTGCCAATGTAAAAGCATTGATATCTTGTGCTGTCCTAAATGTAGTACTACATCAATGATTTCTGGCTTTCTGCCTTCAAGGAATGTTTTCCATATTGACTTCTCTGTTGTGGAATCTGAGTGCTGCATAGAATATTCAGGAGTATTTTCAAGAGTGCACAATTGTTCCGCCAAATTCCCTGCTGGACCTCCCCAAGGGCCCCAATGTCCACACTAGGCTAACTAGTTTCCCCTCCAGAGCAGCCTCAGAGATAGGCAAGAGGGAGGGGGTTCAGTCACCCACTGGGGCTCCTCTCTTCCAGCAGCTTTGCTTGGGATCACCGGCTGGCCAGCCTCCTCCAGACTGCCCTCACCACTGGTTTAGCTCCAAAACTACCTTAAGTCTAACACCAACAAACCCCACCAACAAACAATAGGCAGTCAGCTTGCCTAAGTCATAACTGCCTCCTCCACTTGGTGGCTCCAGGGGCATGGCAGACATACAATTCCCAATGGTCTCCCAAAACAACCTTACCTTAGCCAGTTCCTCAGTCCTTCAGGCAGTCATCCAGCACTCCATCAGTCCAGCACCTACTTGGTGCTCCCATCCAGCACCTTTCCAGCACCTCTCCTCCAGCACCTTCCCAGGTGCTTTACTGTAGCTCCTGCCTCCAACTTTGTACTGAGGCCAGCCAATCAGTGGGCAGGCTTTAATTCATCAGCCACACCCATCTGCACCTGTGCTAACCTCCCTTCAGACCCAGAGCCCTTATCAACCTACAGCTGTGTTCCTGCTGCAGGAGTTCTGGGATTAACCCCATAATCCCTGGTTTACCTGGACAAGGGACCATTGCTGATACCATTCCCTCACTCCTTGGGTAGCTCCTGCCTTTTCCAATACAACAATACAGTCATGCAAGGAACTTGTCAGGCTTATTGGGTCTCAGTTAAGGGGTGCACCCACAGTCACCAGGGGGCACACCTTGCCAAGCTGACAGGTTCTCTTTAACTCCTCGCAAGGATGGAGTGCAGTGAGGAGATAAGGAGCTTGTTTTGCCATTCTCCTGCCAATGCTGCTGAAAGAAGAAAGAGAAAAGTGAGACTGATCACCTGTCCTTGCCAACTCAGTGCTTACAAACCTTACTAAGGGCACAATTCTAACCTGGAGTTAGGCTGGCTCAGTTAGGCCAGCAAAGTTTGGCTGGCACAAAGGACACTGTAAAGGAAGTTTGGACCACTCTTGGAGTCAGAGAGGCCAGCACACAGATGTGTGCCATCCTCCTTGACTCCAAGAGTGGTCCAAACTTTCTGAACCACTCTCTGGACCACTTTCTGGAGGAAATCTGTCCAATCCCCTTTTAAAGGCACCAGATGCCATCACCACCTCCTGTGGCAAGGAGTTCCCCAGATTAATTACCCTCTGGGTAAAAAAAGTATGTTCTCACTCTCCCAACACTCAATTTTAGTGGATGTCCCCTAGTTCTGGTATTGTGAGAGAAGGAAAAGAACATCCCTCTATTCACTTTATCAATCCCATGCATAATTTTATACGTCCCAATCATGTCCCCCCATCAGTCACCTTCTTTCTAGACTGAAGAGTCTCATAAGGGAAGTGCCCGAGCCCAGGAATCATTTTGGTTGTTCTCTTCTGCACCTGTGTATAAAAGCACCTGTGCACCTTCTTCTTGTGTATAAGCATGGATTATTACAGGCCACCAGTAGCATATCTGATTTTTTTTTAAACAGTTTAAAGTTACTTGTTCATACTATCTGCATAATGAATTGTCCTCTTGGAGGTGATACATTATTTATTAAAGTAATGAAAAGATCGATCTGGGGAGCCATGTCACTGCCATACAGAACTGTTGGCAAAGTGGGGTCTGGATAGTTACATTTATCACCCAAAAGCCTTGACTTTGATATAGACCTTTGAGAGGCATTTATTAATCATGATCTCATTACAGTTAGGGGTAGACTAATAGCTTTTTATTTGTCAGAACGGTGTCTGATGATTTAGCACTGTTGTCCAAAAGTACAGGCCCGGTTCTGCTATTTAACCTTCTCTACAAGTTTTGAAGTTTGTGTGGGATCCATTGAGGGACAGGATGCTGGTCTGCCCTAACCTCTAATGGCATTTCTTTAACAGTTATGCAGGCACAGTGCCCCATACTGTCAGAAAAGCCAGTTGCTGAGTTCGTAGGAATTCAAGGTGGGCCCATGCAAATGAAGGGGCGGAGCTGTGCAGATAAAAGCAGGCTCAGTTCTCAGTGCCAATAAGAGAGACTCTTTGTCTCCCCCTTTTGCATATAGCACTGCCATCGTCAGATAAATGCTGAATCCAGGGAAGAGCCAAAAACATTGTGACTGGTCACGTTGAATCTGGACGAGGGGACATGACTAGACAACCTTTGGCCTGTACCTCAGACTTTTCTGAAAGTGTGAACAGGGTTGTAGACACGCTGTAGAGCCAGTGGTTCTTAAAGGTTTTAGCACTGGGACCCACTTTTGAGAATGATGGTCTGTCTGGGACCCACTGCAAGTGATGTCATGGCTGGAAGTGCCGTCATTGTGACTTCAGAGCCTGCTGCTTTCCTGAGAATGCAGCAGTAAGGGTATGGGTTATTTCTGTCATTTTCCAATAGCAAAGTGAATCAGAAAGAAAAAAAGCCTATTTACAGCCTTGACACAAGCAAGATAACCACACAGCCCTCCCCCTTTCAGCATCCCATCTTTCCATATTTTCAACATGGCTGCTCTAGGTGCTTCACGACCCACCTGAAATTGGCTCGTGACTCACTGGTAGGTCCCGACCCACACTTTGGGAACCATTGTTATATAAGTTTAATTTCTCAGGTCATGCAAAATATCTGGTATGCTTTCAAGTATTTAATAGAAGCTAAGAACTGCCCTACTGCCATTGTTGCAGGTCTTCCTTCCTCCAAGAGTACAGTAGTAGGACAAGGAAGCAGCTTTCCTAGACAAGCAGGCCAAGGAAGATAAACTATAGTGGAGGCAACTGAAGATTTTCACAGGTGTCTCTTCACTATTTACTTCCTCTTGTTCCCCTCTTCCCAGTGCCCTGATCTCTCTCTAAGAAATGTGAAAAGGTTTGGACTCACACAGGGATACCAAGTCCCTGAAGGTTCAGACTCTCAGGACTAGATCCTTAGCAAAGGAATAGTGCTTTGAAGGTCAATGGATGGAGCCTAGTAGAATTGGGTGGAGCCTAATAAAGTTTGATGGAGGAAGGGAACAGTACCTGGTGGCTCCAGATGGATCTTGATGAACATGGGTAGAAATATTAGCAAAAACACTAGAAAAAAAGCGGAACCCCTGGTTCTATCCCCTCAGTCTTAAGGTTTCAGTCATTTTCCTGCAGAACCTGAAAATGAGGTTAAAACCTGAAATCAGACCTTGAGACCTGACATCCTGAGACCTGACTGCTTCCAGTGATCTTCACTTTCCAGAACACCACCGGAGATCACAGCCTGTATTGCTTCCACAGTCATATTGCAGAAATAAAACAAGTCAGGGATGCAGGCGATAGTTATTTTGGGGGCTGGCGTCTGATATTATGATTCTCAGGTGCAGCTTTGGAAAACACCTGGCAAAGAGGATGGCTTCATCGTCTAAATAGAACTGAGCATTTTGCTCTGGGAACAGACCCAACTCTTTCAGAACATGGCTCAGAGCCCTTAAGTGTGGGAAGATACGTATTAGGCGCATTAAGCATCTTTTAGAGCTTGATAGAGAAAGTATGAGGGAGCTGGGATTTAAGATACTGTGTCATTAGGAGCTCATCTAAATATACCTCTGCCAGAAATGGTACCTACTATATCTCTTGGAAGCAATGATTGGGAATTAGAAGGCGTGCCACAGGCTTGCAAATTATTTAGGTCTGATTTGGCAGCATAAACTCATTAGGAAGATACTGAAGGGAATGCAGTGAGAAAATTCCATTATGCCGTATGAGTGCCATTAAGTTTAACCATATTCACAAGGCTAAGGGCTGTGAGCCACAAAGGCATTTACTCTCAGAACAGTTATATAAGGTCAATGGGAATGAATTTGCTTTTTAAAGGCAAATAAGTTGATCCATGTGCTGTGCTGAAGATTCATTACATTCGCCTATACATTGTACTTTATTTTACGTTGGATGGTTCTTGGAGCAAGGGCTAATGACACTGTGAAGTGTCATTGCACCAATAGTGCTAGAGAAACAAGCAATGGTTTGTACATTTGCCTCCTTAGCATCCAGGCTTCAGTTTAATACTTTCTTACTCCTTACTTTGGTATATTTTCCTTGCTCGCTTTTTACTTTACTGACTTCTTACATATTGCAATGCATGTGACAATTAATTTGGCCTGCATTTCACAGCCTTATATAAAAGTGGGAAACATGATCTCCCCATTTGCTTTGCACTTCCCATTTTCAGAGGCTGTAGGATGGTCCAAGGTACCTTTGTACAGTGTCTGTTTCCATTTGAATGGAAGTGCTTAGTGTCTTTTGAAATATACTATTTATAAATCTGCAAGCTGAGTAGGTAGCAAGCAAGCAGGCTGTGCTGGTCCCCAAACAGCAACCATTTCAAAGCAACACAGATCCTCAAGGTTGCCTTTTGATCAGTCTCAAAATATTTGGAACTGTTTTCTCTTTGAGGTTCATTCCAGTAGCTTCCTTTTGGCCACACTTGGCCTGGGCAAATTAGGGCGCAACCCACAGATTGTGTTGGGCCGATGCATGTTGCTTGCATTGGCCGAACACGGTTGCAAATGTGCCACAAGGCACGTCTGCACCGCAAAATTGGGGGCTGGCCTGATGCAGGCAGCAGTGTTGACCCACAAGTGGTGATGGGGAGGCCCAGTAAGTTGTCCCCACGCTGGTCGGGTTCAGCCAGCATGGAGGCTCTGGAGGATGGAGGAAAGAGGGAGGGAGGGGAGAGGGCAGTCCTGCTGGTGGCTTGGCCTGGGGTGGGAGTCAGGATCTGGCCATTAGACCAGTTCCTAATCCCTGTTTTGGGCCCCATGGCCCCACTCTGGGCAGCTCTGGGCCACTTGAACTTGCGCCTGTTATTTAAGCAGGCACAGGTCTGAGCAGCCCCATCTGGCTGTCTGAGGCTTACCCCGGGGTAACAGGACAAACATCCCCTACCCTGAGTAGGATGCAGCATAGGCCAGTCTCCTGCCTGCTCCTGTGCAGGTTAGCAATGAGTTGCCTGTTTTGCAAATACTTCCCTTCTTAAAAGCGAATATGAGCCAATTATCCCAATGGCCATAATTATCTTTGATGGTCCACTGAAAGTACATTTCTTATTAAATGGGCTGCACAAGATGTTTCATATATGAATTAGGTACAACTGGTTTCAGAAACTCTGTACCTTTTCTGACCAACCTGCAAAATTGAAGATTCTGGAAAGTCAATGATTGAGTCACAAAAGCAGGAGGTGTTAGATAGAATTTTATTGGCCATACATGGAATTTCACCATACATGGAATTTTACTCCGGCCCAAAAGCTCTTCCTATACCTTAAAACTAATAATAATATAACAAAACATACCATCACAATAGCAGGACCACACTAACTCTAAATTAATCCAAATCAGACCATTAACATTAGAAAAGGGACTTGGGCCACCATTCTCCTGGTTGAGGGAAGGAGTTAAAGAATATGTAGAAACAGAAGGAATATTCCAATGGGACAGAATGTACAGGAATTATGGTGTTTCTAAAGAATAGAAATTCCCAGATTTCTCTAATCCAGCCAACATATTGCTTGAATAAGGAGAGACAATGTTCATATTATCTCTTCCTTCACATTTAGCATATCTGACAACCATATTTGCTTCCAAATTGACCCAGTGGACTGTCTCCCTTTAATGCTGAAGTTTAACACTGTATTCCTGGCAAATTAAACGGTGGTGAGAGATACCAAAACATTGTCGAGGTTTTTTGTTTCTTGCTGTTGAAGCATTTCCAGGAACATATGCTTTATTTTTAGACATAACATCTTTCATGTTATGGTCATCTCTTTCCAAGCCTATCAGCCGTGCCATGTTTTTCAAACATAAACACAAGCAATAGCTCTCATATTAAAACTGAGTGACGCACATGCATATCGTTTTGCTCCTGATGTGTCAGTGCAAGATACGTTCTGATTAGCATTTGGCTCTAACACTAGGTGGGAGGGAGGCCTCCCTCACTTTCTTTGCTCCTCCAGCCCACAAAGCGTTTTGCATGTGAATGTAGGCATAATTTGATTCGGAGACAAAAAATGCACCAAGCTGGTTAATGGAGATAAAAGCTTAATTTATATCTGTCCTATTATAACCACTCCTTCCCCTCTATCTCTGTGCTTTAATGAAACATGGGAGTGAACATGATTCAGCATGTTTTCCATACTCATGACCATTTAGCTCCCCAAAGAAAGGTGTGTGTGTGTGTGTGTGTGTGTGTGTGTGTGTGTGTGTGTGTGTG
>JAJKFI010000230.1:436100-466940 GCA_029204185.1 Lerista edwardsae | reverse complement strand
GTGTGTGTGTGTGTGTGTGTGTGTGTGTGTGTGTGTGTGTGTGTGTGTACACATTTATAAATGTCAAAGTTCAATATGACCCTGGAGCTTTGGATCAATAGAATATGCCCCACCTCTTTCCAAAACCAAGTGCTGCAGTCCTCAGGCAACATTTGCACTTTGCAGAAATCCTATGCATTTAAAACACTGTTTTTAGAAGGCCGTGTCAACAGAGAAAGTCAAATTACGCTTTACTCCAAAGAAACTAATGGCACCCATCTCCCTTCATTTCCACATGAGTAGGTGGTTGTAGCTGAAATTGCATGGAAGCTTTCAGATGGAACCAGGTCAAATCACTCTTTAGTCCGAAGATATCCATGGCACATGGTCTCATGGGTGTGTTAGGAGAGAGGAGCGGTCTTGACGTACACTGCACTCTGTGCCTTGACTTGACTTGTCTCTGTGGGTAACCTGACATTTTGTTCTGTGAGGATCTCACTGAGGCACATCTTTAATGGTGGCACACTGAAGTCTAGGTTGTGCAGGTGCATAGAAAATGTGAGCTTCTGGATAAAGGGTTCTGCCCACAAAAAGGAACAAATAAATGGGCCTGCCCAAGTTCACTAGATCAGGAACTGAACAGAAAAATTTCTCATCGAGCGCAATCCTAACTTGGAGTTAGGCCAGCACAGTTAGGCCAGCACAAAAAGGCCACCATAAAGCATGTTTGGACCACTCTCAGAGTCAGAGAAGATGGCGCACATTTGTGTGCTGGCCTCTCTGACTCCAAGAGTGGTCCAAACATACTTTACGGAGGCCCTTATGCCAGCCAAACTTTGCTGGCCTAACTGTGCAGACCTAATTCCAGGTTAGGATTGCACTCTCCATTACAGTAATATCTATTTCTATGCTGAAAGCCACTCCCCACCTTTACTTTTGACATATCAGCAATATTTGGTATCATAATAGCATGGCTTCTGCTATACAGAAAATAGCACTTTTCTTGTCTTTGTATTCACCAGGATTCACTGGGGCAGGGTGCCTATGCAGTCTGGTTCAACCTTCCTTTTCTCCAAAGAATTGTGCAAATGTACAAGGCTGACAACAAGGCCATATAAAAGTAAGCTAATTAAGATGTGATCTGTCTTTATATGATTTCTTCCCTCAAGTCAGACTCACAGGACCAAATGTGTTGATCCATAGTAGCCTTTCATTGATGGGCACTGAGTTTGTATAATCCAAAAATTTGTATTCATAATACCTGTACTGTGGTAGGTAGCTTTTTTTCCCCTGAACAAAAATAAGACATGAGCAAAATTAGCCTTACCATAAACAGTTACCGCTGAATTTCAGGAATACTTACAATTTCCCTGCTCATGTGAAATATCCAGGGAATACTGAGAGAAAGCCTTGATGTGACTGGTGAAATTGCTCAGGCAGTACTAAGAGCCAAATCAGAAATTACAGCAAATGTGCAATGTTTCTCTTTGCTTCTCCAAAGTTCTGGGCAGAACTTAAAATAGTCAAAACTGCAGTTTTTACCCTTTTGCCATAGTGCAGTAGGGCTGGCTTGGTGGGACCAGGTGGATCCTGACAAGTGGAGATTGGCGGACTGGCTCCAGTTGCCAGTAATCAGTTTATGAGTGCCCAGTCAAGCCCAAATATGAGCAACTGGCCTGCTGACACAGAGGTGGACCAAGAGAGTGATTTACCCTTGCCAGGTGAGAGGACCGACTGGACATTTCCTGAGGATCCTAGCACCGACCCACAGCTTCCTTGCCCTGATGGGAGCACACACAGCCTATGGGGTTGGAGGGAGGCCCACCCACCTGCAACTGCTAGTGTTTCTAACCCCCAGGATGAACCTGTGAGTGAACCTGCTGCCAAAGGGCTGCTGCTCTGGGAAATCATCTGGAGAGATGAAAGCTCCTGAGAGATGGACAAGGGTATATGATACACTGCCACAGTTGTAGGCACACACACACTATTTTTATTTTTTAAAAAACATTCTTTTAACTTCTACCCATACCCACCATGGTTTTCTGTTGTTTCTGGCCCCCTCTGGGGTACTATTTAGAACAACAAAAAACAAAACAAAACAAAAAAACACCCACACAAAGCAAAGGGCCACATTATGCTTTGCATTAACATCTGATTTAGGCAACATTGGTGCAAGCTCAGATGTTCTTTCTCAGGTAAAAATATATGAATAATGAAGAGTGACATATATCACTGTTCTAAGATGACCACAATAAATTTGGATGCAATCCTAACCTGGAGTTATGCCAACTAAGTTTGGCTGGCACAAGGGCCACCGTAAAGTGCGTTTGGACCACTCTTGATGTCAGGGAGGATGGCGCACGTCCATGTACTGGCCTCCCTGACTCCAAGAGTGGTTCAAATATACTTTACGGTGTCTCTTGTGCCGGCCAAACTTTGCTGGCCTAACTGTGCTAGCCTAACTCCAGGTAAGAATTGTGCCCTTGGAGAGATTTGCACAACCCTGTGTATACATGATAGTTTTCTAGGAAATGTGGTTATTAAAATACACTTCAGAAAGGGAATGGAAAGACTCTTTGGAAAGGAAGGGCATTCACTTGCCAGTTTGCATTGCACATGATTTGCTAACACACTTTACCTGTATAATTAATGGATTTACTCTTATTAGAGGTAAGCACACCATTGACCTCAAGATCTTTCCTGTTGTTTAAGGGGAGGTAAATCTTCCAGCTTCCTGTTTGTTTTTCTCAATAAAATATTTAGAGAGGATGAACCATGTGTAAAATGAGTGTCCTTTTCTTGTGCTTATCTGCAAAATGTGAAAAAGGAAGTTAAAGGATGTTTGCTTACTTCCAGTGCACTCTCTGTTCCTTGGTATATTACTGAAGGATTTTCTTTTTCTGAGTAATGAGTATTACTTTCTTCTCTGATAGTAATATCTTCCTCTGTGGTCTTCTCATCTGTTAACCAACAATATAGAAAATGCTGTCCATAAGTAAATAGGTGCATTTTTCCCCTTTTCACTATAGACTGTCAAAGGACTTTATACTGTAGTGCAGTGGTTCTAAAATTTTTGAGCACCAGGGCCCACTGCTTAGAATGACAATCTGTCCAGGACCCGCCAGAAGTGATGTCATTACCAGAAGTGCCATCATTGTGATGCCAGAGCCTGCTGCGTTCCTGAGAATGCAGCCATCAGTTGGGTTATTTCTCAGCTATTTTCCAATAGCAAAGTGAATTGGAAAGAGAGAGAAAAACATTTACAACCTGGACACAAGCAAAACAACCAGACAGCCCTCCCCCTTGGCAGCATCCCATCTTCCCATATTTTCAATATGGCTGCTCTAGGTGCTCTAGGTCCCAACCCACAGTTTGGGAACTACTGCTGTAGTGTGAAAAATAAGTAATCATGAGAAATCATATCACTGAACTGGCTATCCATAGAAACATCAGAAATGAACTAGTTTCCTGACTTCCCATGATAGGGAATACAAAGTAAAATAAAATGAAACCATCATTTTCCAGTAAGAATCCAGAAGTGATTTTGTTATTTATTTCTAAATCCCCTTGCCACCAAATAGCTCTCAAATTTACTAAGGTTTCTTTTGTTCAAGATTTCATATTAGGCAATTTATCATTTGCGATTCCTACAATACCTTGTGTATCATTTTCCAATATGTTATTCATGATTTCAAGTTTATAGAACTGAATAGAAATTGGACTGACTTAGGGCACAATCCTGACCAACTTTCCAGTACTGACATAGATGTGCCAATGAGGCATGTGCTGCATTCTGCAGTGGAACAGCAGCCACAGAGGCCTCCTCGAGATAAGGGAATGTTTGTTCCCTTACCTTGGAGCTACATTGTCCTTACCCCTGGGTAGGTTAGGATTGTGCCCTTAGTGGGTAGTTCAGAAGTGGTCACCAGTCTGAGGTCCTCCATAAAGAGCACACTGAGACAAGAAATCGGGGTGGCCCAATTCAAATGGGAACTTAGGGCAGCTGAGCTCATGATCTGCTGCCATTAGTGTCACTGCAACATTACAAAACTTGCAGCAATGTCATGGCCTCTGGGCCACCAGCAGAAATGGTCAGGCTCTGTCCATGCACCAGTGATGCCCAGAAGATGAACCGGTGCAGGTAAAGTGGTAGCAGAGGCAATTCAAGGACAGAAGGGAAAGATTTGGGGAGGACCATGGTAAGGAGAGGACATTTTAAGGGCAGGAGAGGATGGATCTCAGTGGCACTAGCACCCACCAGAACCTATCCCTCTTTTTCTAGGCCAGCATTGGAAAGGAGAGTATCAAAGGAAGACCAAGATGTGCTTGATCCCACTCCTTGTCACTCCCTGTCAAGAAGGGCCATTTCAGAAAGCATTATCTGAATCAGCCCATTTTTATAAAAGTCAGTTTTCGAGTTCTCTTTGTCATATGCTAAAAGTCAACTCAGATGTCACCCAAACCACCTCTTTGTTTTAGTTATACAGCACATGGGGGCTGAAATGGGGCCCAATCATTGTGGGACAATAGCAGAGGCTTTAGGATTTTGCCCCTGTCACTGTTTCAATCCAAATTGTATCCACATGCAGTATATTAACTGAGGAAGAAACTTTTTTTGCCTTTCTGGGGAAGTTTTTCCCAATTAAAAGAGAGAGTGTGTGTGTGTGTGTGTGTGCGTGCGTGCGTGCGTGCGTGCACACACGCACACACATGCAGAATCAGGATCAGAACCACAACAATTGCAACTCCCCCCCACCAAGGCCATGTGTCCCATTTTGCATCCCAGATTGTGCCTCTGTTAGACCCCATGTATCTTTTCTTACTTCAGTCCCTAAAGGTTCTGCTAACAACTCCTGGAGTGTTCTCAGTAGTCACCTGCTGATTCCTGGAGATTCCAGGCCACTCCAGACATTCCTAGTTATCTCTCAGTTGAATGTTTTAACCTGCTTTTACTGAAATGTATTAGCGTGATGTTTGATGGCTGTTTCATACCTTTGTATTTATTGTGCAGCAGAATAAGATGAAACATGGTACAGTCATCAAGTGATACAAGTGCCCATCTGCCCTCAGAAGTTATAACCAAGAGGGCAGCTTTGCTCTCCCAGTGGGGAAGTGGCAAGCAAGCACCCAGCACCTTGTAAACCAAAGCGAGAAGCAACCTTTTCGACAAAGTCATGCAAGAGGGAAAAACAAATTCACTTGACTGTTTCTCTCCAACTCTATTTCTGTCTCTGCCTAGCCTAACAACTTCTCTCGCTCCCCCATGACCAAATAGCAAATGAACTGCAACTGAGAGGTCAACCTCTTATGCGCAATACAGCTAAATGAAAAATGGATCTGTTCAATTCTGACACTTTGCAGACTTAGTAAAATGGCACCCCATAACACCAGCAGCTAATAAAATTGGCCCATCACGTCCTAGCTCTGTTCCTTTTTCCAATGCATCTCCTTATCCCTTCCCCGTTGCCAGTGGTTATGCATGGCTGTCCTAACAGATTTTAATGTACTTTAATTTGCATTACTTGAATCTCTTCTCTTACCCTCCACTCTGCTGAATTTGATTTTGCCCTATATGAATTGCAGATCACAGGCTGAACGCGGAGAGACAAATATGGAACCTGATTGATGACCACTTTTGCCTGCAATACATTCTAGGGTGGGACAGGGTAAGTCTGAACCAAGCAATGTTCAAAGCCATTGCTGTGGTACTGAGGGCACAATCCTAAGCAGCGCTGGATTGGCACAGCTGGCCAGCCAGCGCCAAATCCAACGCTGCTTTGGGGAGGCTGGAGCCTCCCAATGGCAAGGGCACGTTTGCACTCTTACCATTGTGGAGACTCCGGCCTCTCCAATGCGCTCTTCAGATCTGCACCTGAGGAGATGATGCGGCCTGAATCGGGGCTGCGCAGCCTCTTGGATGGGCTTTGGATTCAACCTTATGACCAAATCCGGAGCCCGCCCTCTCCCTGCCCACAATCTCCCTCACCCCCCCCCCCGCCAATACCAGTCCCGGAACAAGACGGAGCCTCCCTCATGCCGACTGGCTTCAGTGGGCGCAAGGGAGGCTCCCGGTCAGTGCTCTCAAGCCAATGTCGGCTTCAGAGCTTAGCCCGATGCAGGGGTGCTGCTCAGTGCCCCCCACGTCAGCACTAATGCTGTCACGCCGACACTAGGACGTAGCATCGATGCAACGGGCAGAGTAGGATATGTATTAATCATATGTATTAATCCTTTCATATGTATTAAGAATCATATGTATTAATCCTTTTCAACAGCTATGAGGATGGTGATTAGAATATTCTGCAAGGAATTAACCAGGAGAACAGTAATGGAGATGGACATATTTATGGTCAAAATCCAGGAGCAGTGACCTTTTACTTTAAGGATGTTCTAGTTCTAGAAAGAAGAGTGGAAAAAGTAAGTTCACAGAGCATGAAGAAGTAGGAGTCAGACATTGTTTCCTATGTCAGCCAGGATGGTGTGGTGGTTTGGGAGTTGGACTCAGACCTGCAAGATCCAGGTTCAAATCTCCACTCAGCCATGAAGCTTCCTGGGTGAACTTGGACTGGTCACTACTCTCAGCCTCACCTACCTCACAAGGTTGTTGTGAGGACAGAAGGAGGGAGGAACCATGAACACCACCCTCTCCTTGGCGGAAGAGCAGTACACAAGTGTGAAAAACAAACAAATAATACTCACATCCTGAGGCCTGACCCAAACATGAGGCAATAGTTGAGATGGAAACGAGGTGGCAGGTGGTAGAATGGACTGTATCATTTCAGGTTGCAGGAGGGAGAGAGAGAGGAATCACATCTGGCTGCCCTGTATCCAAAATATTATTTTTTAAATGCAAGAAAACATGTATGGTTGGGAATAGTCTGGGTTAGAATAGTCCTTTCTAAAATGCTAGGTTATTTTTCCCCTTTAATTATTTAGAGCAGTGGTTCTCAAACCTTTTAGCACTGGGATCTATTTTTTAAAATGACAATCTGTCTGGGACCCATCAGCAGTGATGTCATAGCCAGAAGTAGCATCACAGCGACAACCAGAGTCTGCTGCTTTCCTGAGAACGCAGCAATAAAGGTTTGGGTTACTTCTCAGCAGTGGTGTCATCCAAATGATTTAGGAACAGGTACTCACTTTTGATTGGCACTTGTCGGGGTCCGCCCACCGGAAGTGATGTCATAAGCCGGAAGTGATGTCATGGCAGGAAGTGAGGTCATAGCCGGAAGTGATGCCGTGACAGAAGGTGAGGTCATAGCCGGAAGTGAGGTCATGATTGTTGCCATGGAGGTGATCATGTTTGTAATAACTTCAGCTTGTGGTTAGTGTTGATTTAACTTCTATTGCTTTGCTTTCTAGAGATGTGTATAGACATAGTTTGCTTCAACTGCTCCCCAGTTAAATAGCAGGCTAGACTGTACTAGATTGTGAGCCCTTTTGGGACAGGGAGCCATTTAACTTGAATGTTCAATGCAAGGAGCCGGCAAAGAGCAAGAGGGGGAACAGACGACCAAAAAAAGACGGCGTGGAGGCTGGGGCTGGGGGGAGGCTGCAGGAGGAACTGGGACGCTGGATCTGCGCAGCTGGAGGGAGCAGGAGCCCCAGGCAGCCTACCTTCTCATGCTTGCTGCCTTATTCCCGGGTCTCCCTTGCTGCTGCTGCTGCCGCTGCTGCCACCTCTGGTCCTCTCGCTCCGCTGCTGCCGCTGCTGCCACCACCACCACGCTGCCTGCCTGCCTGCCTCCTCACAGAAAGTGCAGGCAATGGCTGCAGGCAGTACGCATGCACAGCTGCTGAGCCAACCAGCCAACAGGGCCAGCTTCGAGTGGGCGGGGCCAGCTCAACTTCTAGGAACTGGTACTTGCATAGTGGTGCGTAGTGGGTGCATGACATCACTGCTTCTCAGCCATTATCCAATAGCAAAGTGAATCAGAAAGGGGAAAAAAGCCTATTTACAACTTTAACACAATCAAAACAACCACACACCACTTAAACTTTCCAGCATCCTGTCTTCAATATGGCTACCCTAGGTGCTTTGCAACCCACCTGAAATTGGCTCATGACCCACTGGTGTGTCCCGACCCACAGTTTAGGAACCACTGATTTAGAGGGTGTTTTTTACATTCAAGAGGCAGTATTTTGTGGGTACGCTTAAAACAAAAGGCATTTGCCACCTGCAGTCTGAAATGGCCCACTGTCCTACTTCAGATGTCTGCCACCTCATCTTGCAATAGGTGTTATATGCCAGGCCTTTGCTTGTGTCCACCTGGGTTAACTCAATTGACAAAGAATATAGGAAAGCGAATCCCAGTGCTCTTTTAAGATGTGGGATTTTTTTTTTCTAATTGAGCCTTTGAGAAACAATGTCAATTTCCCATATTTAAAGCATCAAGAATTAAGTGCTCAAGTAAAGAGAAGCAATATCTTTGACCACTATGAATTTCATTAATAGAGGAAGATACGCAGGTCAAATGGTTTTTTATTTCAAAGCATCAGGTCACGACAAACATAAAACCACACAGATGTGTAGAGAGGAACGTTTTATGCACGAGATATTTTTCTTTGATGAAGTGTTTCAAAGTCTTTCTAGCAACTACATCTAAATAACCCACATAATTACAAACATAAGTGGCTGGGCGGGGGGGGGGAGGTTAAAGGAAAAACAGCCTATACGAAAACAGCCATTCTTTCTTCAAAAGGAATATGATCCAACCCACTTTCAGTCCCCTTACGGGGAGAAAAGTGGGGTAAGAATACAGCACATAAAAATAAATAACTCACAAATGGTTCTTTTCCATCCCTCTTCCCTAACGTCCAATATTAAAGTAACTTTTCAGAGTGCTTTATATTATCTGAAGCTATAATATTTCACAACAGTCTTGAAAGGTAGGCCAATACCGGTTTCCCCATATAGCTGCTTAGACGACTGAGACTGAGAGGCAGTCTTGTCTAAGGTGCATTCGCAGACTAGAGTGTAATCCCATAGACATTTAATCAATATAGAATTGCAGTCCTAGGGCCCAATCCTATCTGATGTCAGTGCAGAGTGCCACTACCAAAGTATGCACTGCATGCTGGAGGGGGGCAACCAGACAGCCTAGATGTATTTTTTCACTTACCTTCCCATTGGCCATCTGGCTACCAATGGGTCTCTTTGGACCTCTGTAGTGGCTTCCGGGGGGGGGGGGGCAGGATGATATGTTCTGCAAGGTACCGCAAAGCACTGTATAAGCTGCCCCTCCCCAGCACTATCAGAGACATTCTGGCTCCGCACTGCTCTCGCTGGCCTGGAAGGGCTCCTACCACAAGGGGGAAGAGCAGCTTACACTGCTTGTTGTAGCGCCCTGCAAAACATTGCATCCTGCCCCCTCTCTGGACACCACTGAACCTATGCCAGCTATGAAGCTGGTGTAAGTCCATGGAGACATGTTCCAGGAAAGGGGGGATAAGATCTTAGCATATGTGGCGGCAGCCAGCATCCTCTCCCCTGTCCCGTCTTTTCCCTGCCTTGTTCCATCCCCAATCCCCTGAACAGCCCCCAAACAACCACCAACGTATCTGCTTCAGAAGAGGGAGATTCTCTGGGCTGGTAGTGATGCGCAGAGCCTCCAGCAGTTTTGCAGGCATGCCCAGTCTGCAAAACGAAGGAGCAATTGTTGTGCCTTTGTTTTGGGACTTACAGTGGCAGATTGCAAGATCGACCACTGGAAGGCCATGATATCATCAAACTATGAGTCTCTATAGAACAGTGGTTCCCAAACTATGGGTCAGGACCCACCAGTGGATCATGAGCCAATTTCAGGTGGGTAGCGAAGCATCTAGAGCAGCCATATTAAAAATATGGGAAGATAGAGTGCTGGAAAGGGGGGGGGCTGTGTGGTTATTTTGCTTGTATCAATAGGCTTTATTCTTTCTGATTCACTTTGCTATTCCAATAAATAATTGGAATTGGACTGCTAAATAACCCAACGTATTGCTGCATTCTCACAAAGGCAGCAGGGTCTGGCATCACAAGGGCGGCATGCTGCATCATCTTCGGCCATGACATCACTTCCAGGTTAATGATGGGTCTCGGACAGACTGTCATTCTAAAAAATGGGTCCTGGTGCTAAAAAGTTTGAGAACCACTGCTATACAAGATCCTTGAAACAGGCTGAATATCTTTGCATGGCTGATGAGCGCAAAATGGGGACAAGAATAAAATGGGTAGCCCATTAATTTAAACGTAGAATTAATGTATACCATTGTGAAAGAAAAATGGGTCTATCATTCAACAAGGCTTTATGTGAGATTAGGGCAGAGGGCTCTCCATTCCTTCCTTTCCTCAATTTCCTATGTTATGTCCTTTGGGATGACAACTGCATATTATGCGTCAAGGAATATTCACATAATTTTATCCAGCAATGATCTACTGAAGTCTCTGGCCTTCCATTGCCATTCTCTGACTCATCCACACCTTTTAATAGGAATGGCAACTCTTGAAATGAAATATTCTGATATAGCAAATTCTGTTATATCTAGAGAATGAGAAAGGAAATCAATATATAAGAAGCTGGGAAAGGCATATAGATAACCTTTTGGATGATGAAAGATGGGAGTGAATATACACGAAAGGATCTGAGATGTCTCCTTAGGTAAATATTAAAGAAAACCACTTCAAAATTCTATTCTAGTGATACTTCATATAGGATACGTAAAATGCTTGGGAACCACAGTAGTTAGTGGAGATAAATTTCAAAGATTTTTGATGGAGAAGCCAAATTTCAAACAATTTTGTAAAAAAAAAAACAGTGGACAAAATAAGTTTGATTTTGGGGTACACGATTTCTTTTATTCTCTTACGGCCCAACCCTAACTGGCTTTCCAGCACTGGTGTAAGGGCAATGCAGCTCTGAGGTAAGGGAAAAAACATTCCCTTACCTTGAGGAGGTGGCCATACATACTAGTTCACTGCAGAATGCAGCGCATGTCCCATTTGCATCACTATGTCAGTGCTGGAAAATTGGTTAGGATTGAACCTTTAGGGTAATCCTAACCTGGAGTTAGGCCAGCACAGTTAGGCCAACAAAGTTTGGCCAGCACAAGGGCCACCATAAAGTGTATTTGGACCACTCTCTGAGTCAGGGAAGATAGAGCACGTCTGTGTGCTGGTCTCTCTGACTCCAATTTGCAAAGTGTAGTCCAAACATACTTTACAGTATCCCTTGTGCTGGCCAAAATTTGCTGGCCTAACTGTGCCAGCTTAACTTCATGTTAGAATTGTGCCCTTAGTGGTATTGTTGGGTAATATAGAGGAAATTGTAGAAACCGGTGTCAAGAGTTGGTGTTGATAGCTGCTAAAATACCCATTGCAGAATGGCAATGCAATCCTGTGACACTCGACTTAAAAAGCATGGCTGTCTAGAATATAATATGGAAAGAAGCTGCAATTGCTATGCTAAATGAATATGTTAACTTGTGGGAAGTTCAGCTGAATTCTCAGACTTTGGAAGGAAAGTGGTGGCCATTGTTGAATGTCCAGAGGCGGATCTACAGGGAGGGCAAAGCTCTAAGTATTGCAAGAAGCCTTACCCTGTCATGTAAATCCCTCCTCTCCCTTGCTGCTGTAGCCAGTAAGCAACACCAAGATGTTGCTTTTCCCTGTGAGGATTGGCTAAAATGGTGCAGGAGAGGAGTGATTTCCACTGCAAGGTAAGGCTTCTTGCAAAACTTAGAGCTTTGCCCTCCCTTAGATCTGCCTCTGTGAATGTCATGAGTCAAAGACAGAATACGGATATTATTTTTATTGGAGATTCTCTGTTACATAAGATTCCAGTTAAATGTGTTAAGTGTGAAACATGAGGTTGTGACTAATTGAAAGATGGTTAATAGGAAATAAATTGTGTTTGTTTTAATAGTGACACCTGGGTAGACTCACAGCCAATAGTAGATCCTGTGGTAGAACCCCATGTTGATTTTTTTTTTCACATGACCAAAACCAATCCAAAGCTGCTATCCAAGATAGCACAGCTTGGGGAAAAAAGAGGTGGTGATCTTATGGATGGACTTATAGGTGGTGCAATCTGATGTATAGGCTGCAACTTTATACCCAGCAACCTAAGAGTAAGCCCCATTGTATTCAATGGGACTTCTGAATAAATATAATCAAACTGCACTGTGACTCCCTTGTGTCTATAGCAGTGGTTTCCAAACTGTGGGTTGGGACCCACCAGTGGGTCGCAATTCAATTTCAGGTGGGTCATGAAGAACCTAGGGCTGCCATATTGAAAATGTGGAAAGAAGGGATGCTGGAAAGGGGGAGGGCTGTGTGGTTGTTTTGCTTGTGTCAAGGTTGTAAATAGGCTTGTATTGTTTTTTTCTTTCTGATTCACTTTGCTATTGAAAATGGCTGAGAAATAACCCAGCTTATTGCTGCATTCTCAGGAAAGCAGCAGGCTCTGGTGGCACAATTTCAGCACTTCTGGCCATGACATCACTTCCGGTGGGTCCCGGACAGATTGTCATTCTAAAAAGTGGGTCCTGGTGCAAAAAAGTTTTAGAACCACTGGTCTATAGAGTTGCAGATTAGCCTCCTGCTGTCCTGACAACACTCTCCCATGTAAATCCTTGCCTGGGTCTGGTTGGTTAGCAACTTTACCTTCCAGCCACAATAGCTACTGTAATTAAGTGATATAATCCTGGAGTCCTCCCCCCCATCTCCCAGTTTTTCCTTCCTCCCAGATGGTCACTTCCCAGACCTCATGGGGAAAGGAGCACCTCACTTTGCTCTGAGCGCAGGACCCTGGAGTATGATCAACAGAATGATGGCTGCTTGTGTTAACAAGGTGATGTTAACATCTTAGAAGCAGATAGCTAAGAAGAAAAAGGCTATATATCAAGTTTAATAGAAACAGTGTGTTCTACAGAACATTGTGGAGCAGGTATCGATCTGCGTGGACTATGAGATAACAGATTTAAGTATGAAACCAAACAGTGTGAATTCTTACAATATATCACAATTATAGGAACACCTGTATTAAATAAATTTTGAGCTGATTCACTGTGAAAATGTACACATGGTTCAGTGGCCCTTAGAAAGCCACTGCCAACAAGCCACAGGTGTGCATCCACAAGATTGCATATGAAAATAATTGTGAATGATGTGGTGATGGTTCTCTATAATACCTATTCCAAAATTTACTCATGAATCTATTTGGCATTATAAGATTTAGGACAGAATAAGGAATATCACTTTGTGAGGAACTAATACAGAAAAAAAGCAATAAGACACAAATATATTTATGCAGTGGTTTTCAAACCATTTAGCACCTGGACCCACTTTTTCAAATGGCACTTATGTCAGGACCCACCAGAAGGGATGTTATTAACCTGGAAGTGATGTTATAGCTGGAAGTGACATCATTAAGCAGGAAATGCCATCATTGTGTCAAATGACACTTCTGGAATGCAAACTGGCATTCTTGGACTGCAGGAACTGCACACCTATGAATGATTCCTGAGAAATAGCAAAATTTGGACAAAATATTATGTAAAAGCTCTGAACTAAAAACAATTTTTAAACAAACTCACTTGAAAATGTAAATGGTGGATACTCACAAAAGGAATATATTAAGGGTAAGGTAGGTTTCCTGTGATCCCAGTGAGTACAAATGAGTGTCAGAATAGCTTGTTCTGACTGTGTTGCAACTACCACAGCTTCTAAGATGGTGTCAGGAATATGACTAAAACCAGGATGTCATATTTAAAAAGCAGTATATGCTGTTACCACTCCAGTGCACCACATTATAAACATTCTTCAACAAACTATGATTCAGGGCGCAATCCTGTTGGCCCTGTTGGCCTACACTAACTCCAGCAGTTAAGTCAGCAAAGTTTGGCTGGCACAAGGGCCATCATAAAGTATGTTAGAGCCTATCACGATACCCGGGGCCTGGCCCATCCAGAGCCTTGTCTTGCTATTGTCTTCCAGACCCCAGGGATCATGGGATGTTGTCCCTTCCTGGCCACCAGTGACCTCCAGTGGCCCAGGAGGCATTCCCTTAGCCCAACCAGTAGTGTAGCACAGCATCAAGACTGGATTCAGCTAACCCCCAATTCCAGCACACGAGGCACACCATGGAGTAAAATGTAATGATTTATTAAACTACAAGTTACATCATAGAGGCTTAAGAAGGCCTTTCAAAGCAGGCCACAAGTAAGGCATGATGCTTAATGCAAAATGAAGAAACAGCTATCTCCTAGTCTAAGTACATTCTCCTATCACTCACCCAGCAAAGGACAGAACTAGATGGGAAGAGGCAAAAAGGTCTTGTCTCTCCTCTTCTCAAGCTGCAGGAAAAAAGTGAGGCTTTTACTTTTCCCCCCGCCTTCCCAGGTATAAAATTTGGCTCCCAGTTCATGGTTCAATAGAAAAGTTTATTTACATATTTGCAAATATGGGTGGTGAGGGAAAAAACAGAACAAATCCAGCCACAAGCCACACCTTATTACATTGGGTTTAACCTTTTATACTCTTTAGGCGGGGTTTCTTACTTTACATTCATTCGTTTTGGCTTAACCAATCCATAGCACTCATGCAAAATATTTTAACTTGCCCCCTCCCTTCCTCCTTAATATGTACCTTTCTCCTTCACACATGCTTTCACCCACAACGTATATTAATGCAAATCTAGAAATAATGAGAAGGAGGCAAGGCCTAATTATTCATGAGATTAATCACGCGTGCGCATTGTCCCTTCTCCCAAGGCTAAAGCTTTCTTGCTGACAATCTAAAACAATTTGCTACTTTATCAGCTTAGGAGGGCACACAGCTCCCCCCTCCTCCTTTCCTTCCCTTGTCCATTGTTCCCAACTCTCCTGCAACTCCTCGGGCTAGTCTTGGCCTGAGAACACAAACTAATCCACCCACCAACTACTCCTTGCTCCAAATTCAGACATTATGTTTCTCACCTCAGTGTTTCAAAATCACGAACCAAAAATATTTTGGATCAATACTTATATTACATTTCCCACAGCTAGAAGCTTTGTCAGCTAGAAGCAAAACAGCTTCTGTGAGGATGTCTTGGTTTCGTTTCCCAGCAAGAGGCCCACCTTATCTCACTTTGGCCAATAGGAAGACAAAACAGGCTCCTGAGGAAAACAAAACTTTCTCACTGTTAGGAACCCAGAGGGGGATGGGAAAGGCACGGGAAAAGACAGGCCTCAAAATGGAACAGAGCCGGTCTGTTTCCCTGCTGTTCATGACAGGGCCACTCTTGCCGGCCTAACTCCAGGTTGGGATTGCACCCTCAGTCGTCCTCCATACAGCCATGAAAGAGTGTCACATGAATATTAGCCTCATATTAAAACTTTGGATTTATTTACCAAGGTGGGGAATACATTGAGGCTGATGGTATAAGCAAAACAAGGCCTAACTAATTCAAGGCTCATTCTCACTTTCCCCCCTCTCATTTCAGGATACTTTAACAGGCAAAAAGAAAAAGAAAAGGCCAGAGAGGTCACCTTCAGTAGAAAACTTTGTTCAAATACACAGGAAAGGATATCCGTCCACAATACCATGGAATGTTGTGTTGACATAAAAATCCCCTGAGGTGATGCTGTTGCCTCAGATAATTTCTTTTTAACACCTTTGTTAAGAAGGTATTATTACCTTGGCAATAGCCTTGATATCCCCAGTGGTGTAAACAAGGGAAAAGATTTTGAACAGGGCCAGTTTTGTTTCCTCTGTGAAGTCTGGATTCTACTTGAGGAGGCTTAATGCATAACATGCAGCATCCAAAGGCAGTCATATTTTGCCCATCCCCCTCAATGAAAATGCATGTGGCTTTTTGTTTTGTGAGGGGGAAGTGCAACCAGCATGTAATCTATACACAGTGAGAGAGATAATGTGCTTTTTTCATGCTGACCTTGTAATGAGATGTTTTTGATGTCTTGCTGTTTCCTGGAGAAGCAAATGGGTTGTGGCTTGGTGAATTCACGTTGTTAATGGTACTGTGTTATCTGCTGACCACAGAAAAGGGGTTAATGTCAGACCACTTTAACGGCATGCATTGAAGCTGGTTTTATGGCCCCCATAAACACTGCTAATCACTGTGAAGTGATCAGTGACTTTGAGCGCATTTTGATGCGCTCAGTGCACTGGGGAAATAATACTGAAAGACCTGAAGAGATTTTTATCTCTTTCTAAACAAAAAGATGATATTTGTAGATTTTTTAAGAAGCCTGAATGGACATGTAAATGACTAGTTTGTTAGGAGTCATTTCAGTAATTATAGACCCTGTGCCTTTCCAGATCGATTTAAAATTGTAGGTTTTAAGACATCTGCATGTTCACTCAGAAAAAAGTTTCATTGTAGCCTAACGGCCAATTCATGTAACCTTCTGCCAAACCTCAATCCATGCAGCACAGTGGGGTATGCTTATCTAATAGCTTCTTCAAATACCTAGACTATTTGACCTGTAATGAGCTCATCATGAGCTAAATGACAATCTGGTTCTAAAGAGAAGTAATCAGATAAATGTTTCATCACTTCTCTGGACACAACACAGATCAGGTCAGCCCATATCTCCCAGATGACCCCATAAATTGTTCCTAAATGCATGAGCTGCAATTCAATACACAGAATTGGACACTCAGAAGATTTCGTAACTCCAGTTTCAATTTAATTCTAAAATTTCTACATGTTACATATTACAGATTCAGTTATAGGATGATTTCTTGGGCACCCTGGCCTGATGATTGCAGACTGTATCCATATTTTTTATGTATCTCCCCATTCATCTGACCAGCTGTCACCTTCAGGGTCTTTTTCAATCCCTGGAGTCTCCAGTTAAAAAATATCTCAGTTAGCAGAGGTGGGGAAGCATCAGCATGAGTCACTGGGTACCTGCTACCAGTCATACTGGGCTAGGTGGGCCAATGCTCTGATTTGATATAAAGTCACTTGGCTGGAGATAGTTCTCCCCTCTTTCTCTTCCTCCTTCATTCATCGTAGTTGTTATATGATAACTCATCCAGAGCCACAGTATTTTCAGCAAGAGATGGAGAAGGGGATTTATTTACAAAGGGGAGAACTTTAGAAGGGCTGGATTTGGCATTTAACCTACATTGAATACATTAAGGGCACAATCCTTACCTGGAGTTAGGCCGGCATAGTTAGGCCAGCAAAGTTTAGTTGGCACAAGGGCCACCATAAAGCATGCTTGGACCACTCTTGGAGTCAGGGAGGATGGTGCATGTCTGTGTGCTGGCCTCTCTGACACCGAGAGTGGTCCAAACATACTTTAAGGTGGCCCTTGTGCCACCAAACTTTGCTGGCCTAACTGTGCCCGCCTAATGCTAGGTTAGGATTGCACTTTAAGATACAGGCAGCCCTTTCGGATACTGTGGTGGAGCAGGGAGACTGGTTGGCCTGTGCTGTATCCAGTGTAGTGCAGGAGGGGGCTGGAGCTCAAATAAAGGCATATTTTCCCTTTACCTCAGGGTAAGCCCATGGGGCAGCTCAGATAAGCACCAGCGAAATCGAGTGCTTGGATCAAAGCATTAGGATCTGGTCAAACGACCTGATCCGCACTCATAAGAACATAAGAACATAAGAAGAGCCCTGCTGGATCAGGCCAAAGGCCCATCTAGTCCAGCTTCCTGTATCTCACAGCGGCCCACCAGGTGCCCCAGGGAGGCATGAAACAACAAGATCCTGTTGCATCCTGTTGCCACTCCCTTGCACCCGGTACCAGTAGCCCACCATCTTTGTAAGGAGGTTGCACAATCCATCATTGCCTATAGCCCACGATGGACCTTTCCTCCAGAAATCTGTCCAGTCCCATCCACCCATGGACCCCCCTGCTTTCTTCCCTCCCTCTGCTACATTCTGCACCCATCTTCCCCTTGCCCTCCACAAGCCCCCATACTGGCCGAACTCGGCCAGCGTGGGAGCAGCTTACCTGGGCGGCTCTGCGGCATCCATCGGCCAGCGCTGCTCCTAGCGCACTCTAGGATTGTGCTCTAAACCAATATGTGTGTCTTTAAGCTCCCTGAATCACTCAGAAACCTAATTCAAATGGATGCATTATGTTGCAACATTAAGACAAACCTTGCATTATTAATGCGTTGGAATTGAGATACACGATCTATGAGAAACGGCCCTTCCCTCCATCCTGCATTCATTTTACTTATACGCACATTAGTGACTAAATAGGGTCTATGCTTTATGCCAAATTAGCAGATGAACTAAAAGTATGGTGATAAAAAAACACAGATGTCGCACTAATCTCAAGGTGATAAAATACAAATGCCATCTTGATGGGTTTTCCGAAATCGCCTTCCACAGTGCCTACAGAAATTGTGATGGGTTTTAAAGGGCCACCCAGATAGTTCAGCAAATGCCTGGAATGAGAATTGCACATGGCCTCTAAGATGAATTTAATCAGGGGGTTCAAAATTTGTTTTGGGCCCCTTTGGGGGGCACAAAATTTCTTGCAGGCCACTTTTGGGTTACAACTTTTCCTTTTGGGGTCTTTCTCTTCTCCACTGGATCATAATTTCATATGCTCATTGGATCATAATATCTATGAATTGCAATATGTAAAATTATGTAGGCTTGCACAAAAAGTGAATTCTAGTCTTCATACAGTGTGTGAAAATATTTTCTGAGGTTCCAGAAAATTTCCAGCTGCTCTCCTTTAGCTCCCAGTCCCCTGTTTTTGACCATGGGCCTGAAATACAATTTACCCCCTTGCCACCCCTCTCATGTGTCCCTGAATTACACTTCGGATCCTGTTTACATGGAAGAGTGGGGTGAAGACCCGCCCCCGCAATAGCCTGTATTTGGTGGGAGAGGCTAAAGGTCAAACTACAGGTGAAAGTAGGATGTCTGCAATTGGATCTCTTGCTATTTTTTTAAAAAAATAGCAGCTGTTGCAGGGGTGGTGGGGGAACCACAGTGCTGGAGGAGGAGTTGGAGGAGTTAAAAATTGACCTCTCCTTGGGTGCTTCTATTTGCCCTATGGGGAAACATGCGTACAGTGACTAGCAGTTTCAGGGCAGGCAGGTAGGCAGAAGGCAATTTCATTAGGGAAAATAGTGATGGGGAAATACTTTTTAAAAAGAAATGCTTCTCCACTGCCATGGTCTGATTAGACTCTCTCTCTCTCTCTCTCTTTCTCTCTCTCTCTCTCTCTCTCTCTCTCTCTCTCTCTCTCTCTCACACACACACACACACACACACACACACTCCTGTAGCTGCAATTCATATTATTTTTAAGAAAAACAGGGGATCTGATTGTGCATCTCCCACTGTTATGCCTAGTTGACACCAGAGATGTCTAGAGAGGTCCCTTCACCAGGTCTCAACTGGTGTGGGAGAAAGCAGCTGAGATGCACAAGAGATGCACAAGAATGGGAAAGGTCCTGGAGAGGTCCTATGCTGGAGGCTAGTCAGGAAGCTTCAGTGGGCCAGAATGGGCCCCCACTTTCCCAAATGTAGGATCTGAAAACTGGAAAAAAATTCTTGTTTGTAAGCAGGATTTGCCAGGCTCCAACCAAAGTTTGTAGTAAGCAATCTAAGCCATGTACAGTTCAGGTAAACGTGGAAGATAAAGCAGAGAAACAACGACAAAAACGGATTCTGGGTACAGCAGCAAAAAAGGCAGAGTATGAACTCTTAAATGCCTATTGATTTTCCTCTCCTTTCCCCATTATGTTTCTAAATGCCAACGTCATGCAGTTAGAGCACTTTAGTGGCTTCAGTTCCATCATGACTTGTCATTTGAGATGGCCTTTCGTTCCAAGTGAGAAAACGTAACCCTCAGTCCCTGCATGATGTCTCCAACATGTGTTTGATGCTGCAGGAAGATTGACTGGGGAAGAGTAGACACCATGCCAGTTATCTCGGGGAAAATTAGCAAGACAAAAAAGCCTTTTCCTTTCATGGAATCAGTGAACTGCTACTGCAGTAATTAAAGAAGGCAAAGTTACAGTTTGCCCTTAGAGCAAACTACACAGACTTCAGACTCCACTGCCCTAACTCACAGGGAAGTTGAGTTACTTTGTTTCCAAGTTCCTTTTACTTTGCTTTTGGTCAGGCAGCTATCATTACCTTTCATCTCTCATTTGTCACTGTCTCCTTAGGCATAAAAAGTGTCAAACAGGCCTGCACAACTTGTAACCTGTCGGGTTGAGCACAGCCTACTCGCTCTGTGTTGTGGCCTGCTGGATCCTTGATCATCTCTGCCAATTCCAAATAGGTGGAGGTGTGAGGATTCATTTTTTCAGTGATAATGAAATAAAAACACATAGCACCACTTTCTGCACTTCTCATTTTTGTAACAAACAAATTCCAAAATCTGGAAAACCTGAAAAAGAACAACAACGGGTTGGACTGAGGTACATGTGTAATGACTATGGCTACATGTACTGACACTATCCCACCTATAGCACCTAAATCAGTGTTTCCCAAACTATGGATCCATGGTACACCAGTGGGTCATGTCCTAATTTTGGGTGGGTCGCAAAACTGAGAGGATAGATTAGGGTATGTGCAACAACCTACTACTTGGGGAGAGCACTGCTGCCCAAACCCCATTATTGCCTCACCAGGTGAGGAGCTGGCAAAGTGAAACTTTTTTTAGCTGGCTCTCAATGCTAAACCTTTTGGTAGGGTTACCAGATGCAAACTGGGACAGAGTGCCTATACCATTAACCACTGTATAGAAGAGGGAATTTGGGCAGGCGCAGCTTATCATGGAAGGGTTTCAAAAGCTTCACCTGCCCAAACTCCCTCTTCTATACAATGGTTATATATATATTCTTTTTAAAAAGATACACAGCTAATGTACGGTGTTACAACACAAAAATTAAATCACAGAATCGCTAGCTGGCGTTGCCTGCGAGGGTCGGGTCTCAACCAGAGACCTAGGAATCTCGCAGGTATTGGCGAAGAATTGAAGTAGTTCCAATGATAGCAGGCCGTTGTAGTTCAGCAGGTGTTATTGCTGGTATTTCTAGTTGTGTAAAATATGTATCAAAGTTTGTGGATATTGTTCCTATTGTGCCAATGACACTTTCTGCACTTTTCCTCCTTGGGTTTCTTTTTCCACCAAAATCTGAGAAAAAATAAAAACATTTAAGAACAGCTCTTCAAACAGGCAATAGAAACAGGATGTTTATCTTGCATTGGATAAAGATACTGTCCCAATTTAGACTTCACCCCAAACTATAATTTTCAGTAACTATAGCCAGGAGCAAAAATTAGTGCTTGGACTTCCAAGCAGTCAGACAGATCATGGTTTAGTGTGGCTATTCCCATGCATATATAGCGTTAAAACAAGCACTAAAATAAATATACCTAGTTTTAAGCAATATCAATTTAGTAGTTATTTCTGCATTCTATTACAAGATATTACGTCAAATCCTGTTTTTTTTTAAAAACTGGTATTGTATATAATCTTTCTTTTCCATCTTTTGTCAAGTGGGTCGTTTTCATTTGCAGCTTAATTTTTTTTCCAGGATACTGTATCCTGCATTTTAGCAAAATATTTAGGCAGTGTTTTTTTTTTTAATGAAAATGTGAAATGTAATACACAGAATCAAATCTGAGTCTCACAAGCGTTTTCATACATGTGAATCATGCTATTAACCAGAGGATACATTTTGAACTTGTATTGGTTATAAATGGCAGGCTTAGTGCAATTTTAGGCTTTAATTAATTTCCTGGCTCATCCTCTATATCAGTGGTTCTCAAACCTTTTACCACTGGGACCCAGTTTTTAGAATGACAATCTGTCCAGGACCCACCAGATGTAATGCCATGGCAGGAAGTGTCATCATTGTGACTCCAGAGCCTCCTCCTTTCCTGAGAATGCAGCAATAAGTTGGGCCATGTCTCAGCCATTTTCCAATAGCAAAGTGAATCAGAAAGAAAAAACCCCTTGACACAAGCAAAACAATGACCTAGCCACCCCCTTTCCATCATCCATCTTCCCATATTTTCAATATGGCTGCTCTAGGCGCTTCGCAATCCACCTGAAAATGACTCATGAGCCACTGGTGGGTTCTGACCCACAATTTGGGAACCACTGCTCTATATGCTTCTAGCTCATTCACATAAATATTGCAAGTGCCCTTCAGTGCCCGAAGTGATCTATGAATTCTCACAACAGTCAACAACACCCTACACAGGAATATGCAATATTCAAATTTTTTAAGCAGAGGTCTATGTTAAAATTACAACAAATGTCTTCCTCAGAATAAACCATGAATCTGGTCATGAGCTAAAAGAGAAAGCTGTTCACATCTTTTTTTCCTTACCTGTTGCCACTGGACATGAGTGGCAGCGCGAGACAGCAACTGGTGAGTGCACCACTCACCAGCATTGCATCCTTTTGAGGTGGGGTGGGACGGCGTTCCTGGGTGGGGAAGGGGCAGAGTGGGTGTGGGACTGGCAGCGATTCTCACCGCCGGTTCCCAACCTCCTAACTATCAGTTCCCAGCTTGGATTTGCGCCAGCAATTTCTCTGGTGCAGATCTGAGCCGGGAATGGCTGGGAATAGGACTGGCTGGGAATTTCCCCTTACCCTGAGATGAGCTCCAGTGACCTCCCAGCGTGTGATGGATGCATCTCAGGCCAACAGGCCTGCCTGCTCCAATGCAGGTTGGGATTGGGCTGCCTGTTTATTTTCCAAGCAAATCTGACTTCAAAAATTACCTATCCACTCCAAGCCCTTGTTTTTCAAATCCCCTCCTCGCCTTTCAACATAGGGTACCCAGTTGGGCAAGAAGTGATCAAAGCACCTTCTTGCTGCAGGGAGATGGAAGGTATATATAGTGTCCTGCAGTGGGGCAGGGAGATTGGCCCGCCTGCGCAGATGTAACAAAGATGATCCTCATACTCTCGTTTGGTTGTTTGCCTTTTTAAATGCTTTTCCCGCGATGAAAACCATTTTGGGCCGATTTTTGGCAACAGATGCTTTCTCTATACATTATCTTGCATGTCTTTAATACATTGCACCATGATCTGTGTGTTTGATGAAACTTGGTTCATTGTTCATGAGACGAAGAAAGCAGTCTTCCCAAAACAGTATGGACTCAGAGGGTTATTTTCCCTAGAGTAGTATTCATGATCTACTATCGTAAAGATCACATATACTGTATATATCTGCTTTGCTCATGAGTTTTTCTAACTTGAAAATTCCTAGCCAAATTGATTACTTGGGTAGGGACTCAAGAGCCAAGCCTGGGAATGGTACCACTCTGTTAGTAATAGACTTAGGCAGTGGTGGGATCTACCTGCGCAGGGGGGATCTATCCGGTGGGATCTATCCGGAACGCAGGAAGTAGCCACCGGGACGCACAGTTGATTGGCAGTTCCCCGCCCACATGCAGAGCCCGGCCACGCCTCCCTGTGCCCGGAATAGCTCCATTTCGGAACAAACCAAGCGCAGGGGAGGGCAGGCGGGTGAAACAGCGCGTGGCATCTCGTCACTGCCAGCCCCATTTGCATATTGCAGGGGCGCGTGGCAGCGACGACTGCAGTGGGTGGGGCCAGCCCTTACACAGAATAACTGGGATGGCGTTCCGGAGCGTCCTGGCCACATGACATCACAGGACTTATGGCACCATCCAAAGGTGCCGTTGGGCTGTGGGGCTGTAGGGCCATAAGGCATGATCGCACCATCACAAGGGGTGCTGGGCTGATGCAGGCAGCAGCGGGATGCCAGGAGTGCCACAGACGGGAGCCAGTAAGCCGCCTGTGCACCAGCCGAGTTCTGCCATCCTGGGTGCTTTTGGGGGCAGGGAAGGCAGGAGGGGGCAGAGGAAGGACAGAATGGGATGGAGGGAGGGTGAAGGGAGTGTGGCCCCAAGGGTGGGGTGGCCTGGGGCAGGAGGACGAGCCAGGAGCCAGCCAATTGAGGTCATACCAAGCCACTAGGACATGTGCCTGCTATTTAGCAGGCTCAGATCCGAGCAGCCCCATCAGGCTGCATGGTGCTTGCTCCATGGTGAGCTGCAGCAGCAGCCAAACCTGCTTTGGATACAGTGCTGGACAGCCTGCCTACCTGCCTGCTCCAACTCAGGTTAGGATTGGGCTGATAGTTCAAGGCAAGAGTTTTGACAATGAATGATACAGCAGCTGACCTTTTGAGCATCACGTTTGTGGATAGGTTTGTGGCACAAAACGGGCATATAAGCTCCCATAATAGCTGTGATATCAATTTTGAGTGAAAACCCAGTTTCCAGGCACAAAGGGGCTCACCTTGAAACACATTTGCAGATTATGAACTACATAAATATACACAGCAAATCCAACATTTTTGAATGGCGAAAGAACTATCATTACTTTCTAGTTAATTGTGCCCTTTATCAACAATGCAGGGGAGCTGATCTGTGTCTGCCCAACTAATAGTGCACTTCCATGCAGGTGTACTCAGAAGTACGTCCCACTGAGTCCATGGGGTTGACTCACACACAGGATTGCATAGGATTGCAGTGTGCACAGGATTGCAGCCTAACGGTACAAATGACCCTCTAACCAAGCCAATAAGGAACAGAGTGGCTATTCAGTTTATAAAGGGGTGCAATTAGTAGGACACCAAAGGGTTTACTGCAGCCACAGTATAATCAGGGACATTTTTAAAAAACTTATTAAATACAGACTATGGAACCAGTTACATAGCAGATACATAGCAGTCATTATCATCATTATCATTTCAGTGCAATTTCAATTTCTGTGCAATTTGAATTTGCACAGTGGGCATGGCATACAAAATATGCATTATTATATTTATTGGAAACACATGTTGTTTCCTCCCCCCTCCCTGTTTCTGTTGATGTGTTTTGCTGTCTCAAGAAACCCTTTTTCCTCGGGCATGTAATTTGAAGAGGGAAGCAGCACTGACCAACGTTTGTTGGACACATGGCACTCCAGTCCTCAAGATCAGAGTTGTGTGGCATGCAAAAGCCTAACAAATACCTTGTGATATAAGCTACAAAAGTACATGCTACAATGTATGTACCTGTACTAGCCTTTCAGCTCCTACAGGAAAGGTCGTCCATGAGGAACTGCAACTTGACTAGTATATTTTTTGCAATTGTCATCTAAGTGATAACAGCTGTTCAGGTCTGCGGTTCTTGTATGAGTGATTAACTTCTATTCCCAAATTTAAAGACCTCTATTTATTACAAGGACAAACCCTTTCTATTAACATCTAATGTTTATAAGCGCCAAAGCAATTAACTAATGGTATTTTTAAAATTTCATCCTTGGTCATCATCATTTAATAAGTTCCTTTTGTAAAGCATTTTTATGATCCATCAAAGCACTGCCAGTATAACTATGCTCCCATTTTCCATTTGTTAGGATTCCTTTTTATAGCAAATAGGAAGGAGACAAAGGTAATAAACACTATGAAAGAAGATTAACATTGTTCTATTTAACTTGCTTATTGATTTTTCTTTCAGTCCGTATACCCCAATGCATCCAAGACTGCAATGAACAATTTCAAGCGGGTATAATAACATTTCACTTCTCTAGATGTCTCTACTCCAGATCATTCATCTATTTGTACTTAATGTACCAAATTCCCATGCTGGGAGGTAACTGTCCAAGTTGATCACTTGCCATGTTGCTAGTAGTCGAGAAGATTGGTTGATCTTTCCTCAGAAGGCTCTAATGACTGGATGTGGAACAATTTACCTGTAGGAGACAGGATAACCAAAATAAAACATCCTACAGCAAAGATGGGGATTTGAGTAGAGACAGGTACCCTGTTTGGGCATTCTGTAAGTGTAGGCATTGTCTATGTTTCCGGAATGCTTGGGAGCATGTTAACAACTACTGCTGACATGCTCCCATAACTGACATGGTCCATAACTCTGTTGCCCATTTTTCCTTGGTCTAGTGTTGTTAGCCAGTGGAAGAATGGTGGATAAAATGTCAGATTCGTAGAAAGGGACAAAATTACAATTTTAATCAAAGTCGGTGAATATGTTTATGAACAATTGGAAATCACTCACTGACTTTCTGCATATGAAGGGAAACAAAACTAACAGCGCAATCCTAACCTGGAGTTAGGCAGGCACATTTAGGCCAGCAAAGTTTGGCCAGCACAAGGGCCACCAAAATGCACGTTCGGGCCATTCATGGAGTCAGGGAGGATGGTGCACGTCTGTGTGCTGGCCTCTCTGAATCCGAGAGTGGTCCAAACATGCTTTACAGTGTTGCTTGTGCTGGCCAAACTGTGCTGGCCTAATTCCAGGTTAGGATTGTGCTCTAAATAGTCATGGTTTTGATGAATAGTGACAAAGAAAAAGAGAAAGAATTTCAAATAATGGTAGAAAAAAGAAGGGCTGATGGAGGGTTACCCTACTGTCTGATAGTTTGAGTAGAGCTGATAGAGAGGTATAAGTAATTAGCAGCCCAGTCCTAACCAGCATGGGAGCAGGCCGGCCGGCTGGCCTTGACTGCATCCTAAGCGGGAAGGAGGCATCTGGAGCTCACGATAGGAAAAGCAGATTTCGTCCCCTTACCCCAGGGTAAGACTCATGCAGTCCTATAGGGAGGTATGGCTCTGCGTCAGCAAAATCGCTGGCGAAAGTTTGAGCGGCCCAGATTGGGGTGTGCATTGGAATCTGGCCTAACGCCAGATCCAGACTCCAGCCCCCTCCCCAGGCCAGCCCGCCCATGGGGCTGCCCTCCCTCCTCCCTTCCCCCACTTTGTTCCACCTCCCTCCCTTCTTCAATACCAATCAGAAAAGCGGTATATAAATTATTTAAGTACAGTCACTTGAGTTCTCCCCCTCTCCTAGGAAAGATGGGAAACAGATTGCCTTAATGCTCTTCTAACTGGCTGAATGTTGCTGTATTTTGGGGTGGGGTGGGGTGTTTTTTGCCTATCTTGTTTTTCGAAAGAGCAGAGTTGCCCTACCTTCTCCATGTGTAGATGGAAGCCATGATGTTTCAGTGATATACTCACACCAAAAGCTGGAGTGCTCGCGGTTCAGAAACCTGTTCCATTGTTTGCTGACATCCAGATCCTTCTAGATGGCATTCACTTACCACAGTGTCTGTTGGAACAATGCTCAGGTTGTCCCCCTCATCTTGCCCAGCACGTTCTCCATTTTAACAGGTGGAATGCCATAAAACGTACCTAAACAAATCAGACAAGTCTGAGTTACCAAGACCTTGACCTCTGCCTTCCTGATTCAAAGCTCCCAGAACACGCTGTGAACGATATTTTCCATGGGGAGGCATCAGAAGCATAGATGGGGGGTGGTTCAGTAAAGTGTGGCAGGTGCTGTGATGCACCTTGTAAGTGGCCCCTCCCCTTGCCACTGGAACCAGTCAGGGCAGCAATAGCAACCCACAGGCTCTCACCATGAGCACCTACATGTTGCCATCACTTCTCGGAATGGCTCCAACAGTGGGGTGGGGGAGCTTACAAGGTGCATTGTGGTGCCTGTTAACCACACTGCCCCCTCCAGGCTACACTACTGCGAGGCACCCAGCTTCATTACAGTGTGGCCAGCCAGAAAGGCAGCGAAAAAGAGAGACTTCTCTGCCACTGCTACTGCCACCAGAAGAGCATTTCTCTTAGACAGGATCTATGCGCTGTCCCTTTCCCCACTTCCTTTGCCCTGCTGTCAGAAAGCAAAGGAGGCCAGTGGCAATTAAATGGCAGATTACGACTCTTGGCAATTATGGATGTAGGCAATATGCACTTTCACAGATCATTGCCCTCAACAGTGTAGCTGTAAAGTCAATGGGCACAACTTCTCAAGAATTCAGAAAATGCCATCAATTCCACAATATTCTGGGAGTCACTAAACCACTCCAGTCTATTGTCTTGGGTGGGGGGAGAGCATTGAAGGGTAGAAAACTATTTTCAAATGATGATCTTGCCATGACAATGCCATTATTTCCACGTTGCCTATAACTGGAGCTCCTGCAGCTGCTTCTGCTTCTATACTTTATTTCTAGGAGTGCTGCAAGAGGAGATAGGCTTGTTGTGTTTCCTTCCTCCCAAGCTTCATTGGGATTTACTTACAATGGGTTGAGGATTTGGATGATAGCTTTTGCTTGCACACAGTGCCGTAAGGCTCCTGCAATCAAATGACATTCGAGTCGGCAATATGAGAAACCTGGTTCTGTTCCATAACGGTGCCACCAAGATTACTCTTGCAGCATATGCCACTGTGACTTCCCCGTTTTCCTTAGGCTATAAATGCAGTGGTGGGCTTGAGCCCATCTGCCTGTGTTTGTCTTGATCCATCATCATCATCATTAGCAGTCCTCACAAGTTGTTGTGCAACGATGAGTGCGACAGAGAGATGCTGGAGTGTGAAGATCTTCATACGAGTTGAAAGCTGCAGGTTAAGTTGGAACGAAACTGCTTCGAGAACTGAAAATGTTGGCATCCAAATCCTGAGAAAGATCTCTTCCAATGTGCAATTTGCCATCAGTTACACCCGAACAAATGTCACCCACTTCACTAGTTGTTAAAGTAACATCCTGGGATGGAAAACTGGCCTCCAGGTTTAAAGCTGAATTATACACAGGTCATGTATCGCTTTCAAATATTTTCTCCGAATACCTGGACTTGGCTCTCTAAGGCATTTGTGACAGTTCAATGCAATCAAAGGTTTTAAAAATTCTTTCACTTAACCCTCCCCCAAATGAAAACGGCAGCCGGAGTTTGTGAAAGCATCCCGTTTGCAAAAGCCTGTCCTGTCATATGGGACATGATTCCCATTATCTGTGTCCAGAACCCCTTCAGTCAAGCAGTTAAAATCAATCAGTCAACCAACCAATTACTTGGGGCAGTGGTTCTCAAAGATGTTAGCGGAGGGGCTCACTTTTTAGAAAGACAGTCTGTGTGGGACCCTCCGGAAGTGATGTCACAGCCGGAAGTGCCGTCATTGTGATGCCGGATCCTGCTGCTTTCCTGAGAAGGCAGCAATCAGTTGGGTAATTTCTCAGCCATTTTCCCAATAGCAAAGTGAATCAGGAAGAGAAAAGCCTATTTACAACTTTGACACAAGCAAAACAACCACACCGCTCTCCCACTTTCCAGAATCCCATCTTCCCATATTTTCAATATGGCTGCTCTAAGTGCTTTGCGACCCACCTGAAATTGGCTCATGACCCCCTGGTGGGTCTCACAGATTGTGATCCACTGATAGGGTGTGGTTTCCTCCCCATAAGGAAAGTGGGGAAGTCACAGTGGCATATGCTGCAAGAGTAATCTTGGTGGCACTGTGAACCATAGATAGGGTGAATCTATGCTATGAGATGTAGTCCCAAGATATGGTCTGAGGGTCCATGACAGAACCACTTTACTGAAGCTAAGGGCTTGCTGAAGGTCTCACCCTGGTCAGTGTTTGGATAAGTGGTTTCTCTAGACAATCCCACACAGGCCCTTGTAGTGCTGACAGTACTGTGAGGGGAGAAATATTGGATATAAAAGAAATAAATTATAGCTGAGTTGAATCCTGTGTTTCTGCCATACTTCCTTCGAAAAGTTCTGTGCAACACAGTTTAATGTGCTTAGGAAGCTTGATTGGAACTCTCCAGACATTAAGAGCCCAATCCTATGCAGGTCTTCTCAGAAGTAAGTCCCATTATAGTCAATGGGGCTTACTCCCAGGTAAATGTGTATAGGATTGCAGCCTTAGCTGGGCTGCAATTCTTGAGCTTGGCTTGGAACCACAACCTCTCAATAGGTCTGAGAGCAGTTATAATGTGTAGCCAACACCTGCTCTAAGACATTGACAGCCTCTGCTGTGATCGCATGTTGGGAGAGGCAGGAGTGCCAGGTGTGTTGGAAGTAGACAATGCAGCGAGGCCCATTCTGTATCCAGAGCCGGGATTGAGCAGGCTAGAGGTAAGGGACACCTTTGGCTTTGTTTCCTTATGCTGTGTTGAGCTCCTGCCTGCCCAATGGGGTTACTCAGCTATGCTCCAGCTAAATCACTGATGCAAGTCCAAGAAGCCCTGTGTTGGAGGAAAAGGCTCAGAAGGGGGGATAGGATATGGGAGAGGCCTCCTCCATTGATTCTGCCCCCCCCCCCCCGAGCCTAATCTGCCCAGAGCCTGATCTACCCTCCCCCTGCCCTGTTATATCTCCTCCCAGTTATCCCCCACCCTCTTCCTGTCCTGTGCAGTTTGGAGCATCTCCTATCTCTCCATTGGGTGCAACTCTGGATCCTGCACTGGCTATAACATCGTTTCATACTTGGGCTCTTGACTGGTGGATTGCAGCAAGTATTGTAATAAAGTACAATGTCTTCAGCTTTTATGGACTGGGGTGGCTTTATTCATTCCAGCAATGTGGCTCCTCTTCACAGATGTTACCAAAGCAACACAGAAGGATATGAAACTGATCGCATATGAAACAGGCCTCAACCTATTTAGCCAGGTAGCTCCTTCTCTCCTTGTAATGAGCCTGGGGAAACTGCAATCCATTCAGCATCTACCCCTTCTTATGTCACACATTTGACATACACATAAACACGCTTTTTAAAGCAGGTAAACAGAACAACCTCCGTTCAGAAAACAAGTCTGATCTCGTTCCCATTCAGAACATTCCACCATATGGAATCACAGTATGCCACCTCTTGTCGGTGTTCCGTGTGATGTTATTTCACATTAATGGCATCACCTCTGAAGTCAGCTACAATATGCAGGGGACTGCATTTCTCTTTTTAACATCTGCTGACAACTTAAAAGCAACCCAGAAGCAATTCCATGCACTGACAATGATGCTTAGAGATTGTATGACAGATAAAAGGTCTCCCCCCCTGTATAAACCATGATTTTGTGTGTGTGTGTGTGTGTGTGTGTGTGTGTGTGTGTGTGTGTGTGT
>JAJKFI010000230.1:389071-427148 GCA_029204185.1 Lerista edwardsae | reverse complement strand
GTGTGTGTGTGTGTGTGTGTGTGTGTGTGTGTGTGTGTGTGTGTGTGCGCGCGCACGCGCACACACATCTGGAAATGAGGTTTACATAGTCTGTGTGCAAAATACAGGTACAATATATACATTGGCTTACATAAGAAGAGCCCTGCTAGATCAGGCCAAAGGCCCATCTATTCCAGCTTCCTATATCTCACAGTGGCCCACCAGGTGCCTCAGGGAATACACGAGACAACAAAATGCCTGCATCCTGTTGCCACTCCCTTGCACCTGGCATTCTGAAGTAGCCTACTACTAACATAAGGTTACATAACCCATCATGGCCTATAGCCCACAATGGACTTTTCCTCCAGAAATCTGTCCAATTCCCTTTTAAAGGCACCTAGGCCAGACGCCATCACCACCTCCAGTGGCAAAGAGTTCCACAGATTAATTATCCTTTCATCCGTTCTAACTCTCCCAACACTCAATTTTAGTGAATGTCCCCTGGTTCTGGTCTTGTGAGAGAGGAACAGAACATTCCTCTATCCATAACATAACATTACCAGGAAGGAAAAGGGAAAAGGAGAGGGGAAAAAAGAAGACAATATAATGTACCTATCAGGAAAGGGGAGAGGGAGATCCACCCATAACAACATTATGGGTGCTCCCCCCCAAAAAAGAAAAACCTATAGTGATCACATTGATTGCACTGCTAAAACGTGAAGAACCAGTTTTGCAGAACTCACCCAACGTCAGGAAAAAAGTACCTTTGCGTACAATGTGGTGACTGGACTCACTGCATTTAAAATATGACCTGTCTCACTCCCAGTGAGCATCAAGCAAATTTGAATTCAGGTGGGATACCCTAGTAGATGCTTATATCATGAAAAGAATGTATCTCCTTCAAAAAAAAAAAACAACAGATGATGTGTTTCTCATCTGCCAAGTAATCTGCCACAAATTTAGGCTAAGAGGGAGAGAGAACAAGAGAGAGAGAGAGAAGAAATCTCACCCTCTTCATCAGGCAATAACATGCAGGTTATATTGGATGCTTAATTTTTCATGTCTTGCTGATGTTGTGAGATTATTCTGAATAATGTTTGCCTCGTATAATGGTCTTTGTGCAGGCAATTTTATGGTGTTGTTCATTCAATTTGTTCCAAAATCCTGTTCTGAAGGTACAAACGACTGCAATGACAAACAGAGGAACTTTTGCCAGCAGAACTACAGTAGCATTGTGTACTTGGCACCTTCTCATAAGCACTTGTGCTGCAGCTCCATACAGAAAAAAAAAGAGGCAGCACCAAAAGCCCAGGGCAGCTTGCCCAGCAACAGCAGCAGCAGCAGGTTTGTAGATAAAGGGTGGCTCACACTAAGGGTGCAATCCTAACCTGGAGTTAGGCCGGCACAGTTAGACCAGTAAAGTTTGGCTGGCACAAGGGACACCGTAAAGTATGTTTCAATCATTCTCTGAGTCAGAGAGGTCCACACACAGACGTGCGCCATCCTCCCTGACTCCAAGATTGGTCCAAATGTGCTTTACGGTGGCCCTAGTCTAGTGCCAACTAAACCTTGCTAGCCTAACTGAGCTGGCCTAGCTCCAGGTTAGGATTGTGCCCTAAGTGTGTTGTGAGCCCCATCAGAGCAAGGCTAAAGGGGCAGGGCCTCTAGTGAGGGATGGCTCATTCTAGGTGTGCCTCCACTCTGTCTTGTGCCCCAGGTAATGGTGGGTCCCTGACGAAAATGGTGGACCCTGATCAAGAGGGGTTGGCTCGTGGCAAGTGCGCCTCAACTTCCATGTGGAGCATGGAAAACATTCCTGATTAAGAGGAGAGTGGCCCTATCAAGCACACCACAAGCTCCGTCGGGAGCAAGGTAAACTCCCAAGGCCTACCTACTCCCAGTCCCAGAATAGCCTGCTCATTGTCCGTGAAACCTCTGCTGGATTCTCCCAGGCAATCCAAAGCCAGCAGAGTGGTCCACATATGAGGTTGTAGAAGGCTCCCTCCTCTTCATGCACCAGAGTGGTAAGTGTAATTAGGTCCAATGCTGCCTACCTATGTGGGCAATGCATCGTGAAATCCCCCCCCCTGCACCCCAAAGCTGCTGGATCATGCTATGTGTTGTGCAAGCCCTGAGATTTCAGGCAATGAGGGCATGTATTCTGCCACTCTGATTTGCTGAAGGAGAAACAGAGGGCTTTGTGTGACATTTGCCAGACCTTGAAATGTTCTGCTTGTCTCTGACTATGAGCGCAATCCTAACTTGGAGTTGGGCTGGCACAGTTAGGCCAGCAAAATTTGGCTGGCACAAAGGACACCATAATGTATGTTTGGACCACTCTCGGAGTCAGAGAGGCCAGGACACAGATGTGTGCCACACACACACCCGATTCCCCAAACACACTTTACGGTGGCCCTTGCGCCAGCCAAACTTGGCTGGCCTAACTGTGCCGGCCTAACTCCAGGTGAGGATTGCACTCTCTGAGCCATACAGCCCATATGTATGGGCCCAAAAGCAACCCAGTGCATTACAGAAAATACTCCAAAGATCTCTCTGAGCAATGCTTGCCCTGCAATCAAAAGAACATCACACCAGAGTTCAATTAGAACACACAGCAATTAACTGGAGGTCTTCAGAAATCAAACTTCAAAAATAAATCACTGCATGTTGGGATCGAAAAACAACAGCACCAACACTCCACTCCGCAGCTGCTACAGTCTATATTGTTACCAGACCCTTCAGCAGCAAGGCTTTGACAAGATGGCAATGAGATAGCCATGATTTACAGCTGAGTGTTAATAAACATGTAAAGATTTTTGCTGGGATAAGAACTGAGACAATTTATAAGCACATGATCTGCAATGCAGATTTGAGAAATTGAAATGGAATGACATGATTTACTGTCTGCCTCCCTCTGTACGGCACAGCTTGGCTGGCTTGCATGAGCTTTCTAGGTGGTTTTGCTCAGGTTTTCCACTTTATAAGCCCCTCTGGAAGGAGGTAACTGCTCATCTTAGCTGTATAAGTTGACCATCTTGATCTATAGCTGTGAAAAATCAAGAGCCACAACCTATTATTAAGTTAAAGCAGAGATGTCACTCAGGCAAAAGCTCATTGCGTCACCCCCATTATGGACCTTTGTACCAGACCATACAGAATAAATAACAAAATCATATGCGCAGCCGAAATGCAGTAGCATCTCATTAAAGCTATGGACAGCACAATCCTAACCCCCGTTGGAGCAGGCAAGCCGGGTGGCTACACTGCATCTACACAGGTTAGGCAGCAACTGGATCTCTCCTCGGGGTAAGCTGGAGCGCTCACCTGCACTCACCTGGCACAGATCCAAGCAGCTAGATCAGGCCCAACCAGCCCAGGGACAGGAAGTAGGATCCTGTCTAATGGCTCGATCCAGAGGCAGATCTAAGGGAGGGCAAAGCTCTACGTTTGGCAAGAAGCCTGACCTTGCAGTGGAAATCACTCCTCTCCTGCACCGTTTTAGCCAATCCTCACAGGGAAAAGCAACATCTTGGCGTTGCTTACTGGCTACAGCAGCAAGGGAGAGGAGGGATTTACATGACAGGGTAAGGCTTCTTGCAACACTTAGAGCTTTGCCCTCCCTGTAGATCTGCCTCTGCAGCCACCACCCCTCCCCGGGCTGGCCTGCTCTCCACCCTCCCTTCTAGAGTGCAACCTCTCATTTGCATGGGAAAATTGTGGGAAAGTTGTCTTAAATGAAGCTTGGCTTCTATCACTGATTTCTCATTTTCTCATTATGAAACACTTGATCATCTTCTAATGAACCCTAGGGTCCCGCAAAATACAGTAAGAAAAAACATTTTTCTAAATCATCAAACATGATCCTCAAACACCAGTTCTTAGCCTAAATGATCAAATAGGACCGCTCAAGCCTTCCTCAATCATTCAGAGACAGATTTTGCAGGAAGAGTGTTGTTATGAGTTATTAGATACCAGAAACAATGAATAGATGTTTGGCTTGAATGTATATCTGAAGTATGTATCGCTACTTTCCTACAACAGAGTGGAAACAATGCATTCCTTCTTTTTTAAAGCACGCTTCAATACAATAGCAGCTACATAATTAAAATCTGTGTGCCATTCATCAGAATGGGCTTGTTTATTTTTCTAGCCAAGCTATTTAATTTGCATGTACAAAATGATGTTTGTTTTGAGTGATGAGTGTGGAGCACTTAGATATGTAAACTGATTTTTTTTTTCATTGTAATATATGGGTATAGCAGTGGTATATGTGCCAGGAACCCTTTGAAGAGGCCATCCTGTTGTGCTTAGCCAAGAAGCAACCTTGAGAGCTTCCGAACACAAATTTCTTCCGCTACAGGTAGAAACAGATGGAATCTATGTCACACTGGCGGAGGGAACTGCCAAATTCTCAAAATGAAATCCAGGCTTTTCCCCTTGCTAACTTGACATCTAGTCAAGTCAAGTTGACATTGAATGTTGGATTGTAACACTAAAAAGAATACCTTTTCAAATTATCCTTGAGTAAGTGTCAGAAATGATTATGCTGCAAAATTTGCTCAGGATATTTACCAATGTGCTTTAGGGCTCAATCCTAAAGCACAATCAAATTTCCAGCACTGTGGTCAAGGCAATGCAGCTCTAAGGTAAGGGAACAAACATTGCCTTTCCTTGAGGAGCCCTCTGTGACTACTGCTCCACTGCAGGATGCAGGATATGCCCCAACCTATGGCAGTGCTGGAAATTTGGTTCGGATTGCGCCCTGAGGCCTCAATCCTACTGAGCCCTTGTGCTGCCAGGACAAGTGTTCTAGCATCTCGGGGTCCTTTACGGTGGTGCAAAAGCTAGGCCACTACCGCCAATGGTGAGAGGCACGGCATGTGCAGCAGAGGTTCAAGGTGCTGGTACTTTGGCAGTGAGAACAGGCTGTGGACAGAGAAGGGGAATAATGGGGCATATTGGGGGAGGAACCAGGGGTGTGTGTCGGGGAGGGAGGGAGTGGATCCAGTGACAGTAGTACACACTGGCTTTTATCCCTCATTTTTCTGCCTACCCTGCTCCCTGGTGTTCCTTGGGCATATGCCATGAAAATGCTGGCATATGTCTAAAGAGATCCATAGGCAATTGGGCAGCCTACTGGGCATTAAGTAACACCTGTTTTTACTAATCTCTTGCAGGCTGTCCTATAACACACCCCACACCATAGCATGCAGTGCAACGTCCATTGGCTGTATGCTATAATGTGGCGGGCAATAGGATTGGGAAGTTAGTAGATATCTGGTAAGGATGGAAAGGATGAACGTTGGTCAGGAGCCGAAGGCATTCTGATGGCCTTGAGGTTTATCACTAAATATCAGATTTTTCTGATACTCACCACTGGCCTCTTGAAATCACTGGCAACATTTCAACATTGTATAATTTGTTTCTCATACGTTATGTTTATTTCAAGTTAGGATAAATGAAACTACTTACTTGGTTCTGCTCCATGGAGATTTGGGGAAGAGTGGAATTAATCTTTCCAGTGGCATGGCTAATGCATTTGATACCCAGAGCGGGTGTCACACCCTCTTCTATATGACAACATTTTAAACACCCCCCTTCTCAATATGTCACTCCCCCCGCCCAGAAGCAAGAAGTCAGCAATAAGCGAGAGGGGCTGCCCCATCAGTTGCCTGTTGGTCCTTTCTTCATTGTATCTGTATAGTTTACTGCAAAGAAAGACTAACAGGCAATGATGCGGGCAGCCTCTGTTGATTCTAGCAGCCAGCAAGAAAGGATAGGGCTGCCTGTCTTAGCAGCTCCTCAGTTTGCTTATTTACTACCTCCACTTTACTAATGCAGTCAAGAAGTTGTTGATAAAACACACCATGTATTCACACACAATCACATAATCATCTGAATACAACAAGCATTCTTTTTGCAATTTTTACTTGGGTACAGTGTTGTGAAAGAAAGACAAAAATAAATGGCAAGTAACATAAGTAGTGCAAGGGGTGGCAAACTAGGTGTATGCAATGGACTCAACAAACTCTGGAAATCAAACAGAATGAATGCCAGGGTCCTAAGGGACCCTGGCCAATTTTCCAGCACCAATGCAGTCACGCCAAGAGGACATGCACTGAAGGGGAAGTCATGGAGGCCTCCTCAAGATGAGGGAATGTTTGTTCCCTTACCTTGGGGTTGCATTGTGGCTACATCGGCACTGGAAAGTGGGATAGGATTGGGCCCAAGCTATTGTATGGTGCTACACTGCGAACAAGACTGGGTGATTCAAGCCCCCCACCCCAGTCTCCTAAGGTACGACTTCAGACAGAGTGCAACATGGTAGGTACAGATCACTGGAATTGTTGGAAATATACAGCACTACAGGCAGCGATGGGATCTACAAATGAACAAGGGGAATGCTGGGCGGGACTTACGCGGGGCTTCTGCGTGATTGGTTGCCTGTCCATAGCGTTCCTCAGCTGTCCTGGCCTCGGGGGGGGGGCTGCCCCCGGTTAGCGCACCCCCCCCCCGCTGCTTGCCCAGGCACCCGGCGCGACCCTCACCTGTCCCCCACGGCGAGCAGGAGCCCCCCCCGAGGCTAGGGCAGCTGTGGAACGCTACAGACGGGCTGCCACTCAAGCGGAAGTCCCGCCTACGTCCCGCTCAGCGTTCCCCTTGTTCATTTGTAGATCCCATGACACGCTGACTACATGTTCACATACGTGTGTGGTAAGAAGCTACTTTTTGCTTTCAGTGAGAGGTCAGAGTAAAAACCTCCTCCCCACCCTCTGCATACACACACAGACAGTGTAATGCTCCATATCCACTGAAACGTTTCCTTATCATCTTCCGACCGTACATTTTGCTCTCATAAGATGCTGTTGCGGTTAATGATACCAATCTATCTGTTCTCTTACGACTAGTTTCATTTCCGCTCAGTGGTGTCGTTAATGTCCCAAGAAGCATTAAAGCACTAATTCATCAGGTGAGTATTTACTTTTCTCTCCCGGTGGAGAAAATATATATAAGGGTGTGCCGCCTCCTTTGGAACAGAAGAAATAAAAATGTGCCTGCCAAAAGAGCGGGTCTGAGTTACGGTCAGATGGTCAATGGCCATCTGAGCCCACAACTGTGCATCTCTTACAAATGTACAGGAACAAAAGCGTGCCATGCCATTAAAGGATAAGCCCAGGCTTACAACTTGATCTCTGTCTAACTGAGATGGTTGTGGCTGTAGTGCTCCGCAGGAGGCATTCCACATATTCTGGAAGGTTTCATCCTAACTGTACCTCTTTACACACTGCTAAAACAAAGTTAAAAGTAGGTTTAGCAGCGTCGATAAAGGATGGCTCAGATGAACAGTAACCAGGCAATTGCAGCCCCAATCCTATCACTACCCTCGGTGCAGACGTAGTTGCACCAAAAAGGTGGGTGCTGTCTCCAATGGCAGGACAAACAGGAGGTAAATAAAAATATTTTTTACTTATTTCCACATAAACCCAGGGGCACATATGGGGCCCCTTGAGAATTTGCTTCCTATTTTGTTAGTGTATGTCCAAGGATTGAAAAGGGGAAGGGAGGTTAAAAATAGAGAGGAACTGGTATGTGCCATTGCAACCAGACTACCCTGGACCTGGGAAGGGGCAAGATTGGGGTATCCAGCATGCGCCATATCCTAACCCCCTTTTCACCTGCATGGATCAACACAGACCTGCACCTGTGATCGTGCTAACACAGGTCCGAGTTGACCCATTGCAGCTGCTGGGTCTAACCCTGTGGCAAGGGGACAAACGCTCTCTTATCATAAGGAGACCTCCAGAAGCCAAGTACCCCGCCCCAAGATACAGCACAGTGTGTGCCAGGGCTTGCCGCATTGGAATTTAAGTAGGATTGGGCTGTGAACCACATCTACTGAAGCACATGGGTAAATTGCCAGATAATAACATGCACCATTGTGATAATACCTGAAAGTAGAATGTATGAAATAAAGTGTGTCAATGTCAGGCATCTATAATTAGAACACTGAGAAACAGAACAATAAAGCGGTACAGGAAAGGAATAATGAGATACACGTTACATAAATTTGAGTTGGCAGATTTGACATCTGCTGTAGACATATCAAAATATAGCAGGTACTAACTTGTTGAGACAGCCAGCCAAGAACTGCAAGGCCTTCCTTAATTGCTACATGTAGAATATGCTAGAGGATTTCTGGTTAATTGCATTAATGTCTTCTAAACAGTTGCCTTGCCAACAGTCCTAAGGCTTGTGTTGTCAATTTGATGGTGGCCCCATGAAATTTAGACTTGGCAATGTGACATTTGAAACGCTCTTCAAGGTACTCCAGTGTCTCTGTAGTGAACAGAGTACTGCATGGCAGGGACTGGATCATTAAAGGTCAATTTCTGTTGTTGTCCTTGCTGTTGAAAGAATGAGTGTCCTTGTTTTGATGAATGTTGCCCAGGTGTATTACTTTATCCTCCTTCCGATCGTATCAGCATCCTTTGTGAGCTGCTTCATTATGAAGCCTGTAACCTGTAGAGATCATTTGGAAAGGATTATCCTTCGGGTTACAAGTGTATGCAACAACTGATCTGGGTCTAGGGTAGTGCCTCTTTCATACTGTGACTCTCCAGCTCTGAAACTTGCCCACAAGAGACAAAATATTTCCACTTCTTATTTTCAGTTCGAGTTGGAGGCTTTTTCCCCCTTCATCCAGTTTATGGCATTTATTATTAAATGTTAATATTGCTTGGTTTTATTGTGGCTCTGGATAGTGTTGTGATTGTGATCTTCAATGAAGATTGATCAGTTCATATGTTTCCATAGCAAAATATTACTCAATTCCATACTGCACTAGTAATGTCTGTAAACAGGAAAAGTGTGAGACAAGCAAATTACTTACAGCACAATCCTAACCTGGAGTTATGCTGGCACAGTTAGGCCAGCAAAGTTTGGCCGGCACATGAAGCACAGTAAAATATGCTTGAACCAATCTTGGAGTCAGAGAGACCAGCATACAGACATGCGCCACCCTTCCTGACTCCAAGAGTGGTCCAAACACGCTTTACGGTGGCCCTTGTGCTGGCCGAACTTTGCTGGCCTATTGTGCCTGCCTAACACATTTAGGATTGTCCCCTTAGTTAGGTATTTAGTATTTTGGACCTTATTTTTTATTATTTTTTATAAGCTGGTGTTGTTTCTGGAGCCATTAACATTAGAATGGGAAATAACTATACCAAGGTGGCCAAATTTACTTAAGAGTCACATGCGATAAACCTCAGATGTTTGAAAGCTGCAAGCATGATGTTTGAGAGCCACAATATTTAAGAAGAATTTTAATTCTTAAATATATTTACTTACCATGAACATTAATCGTACATTTTAATCAGACCCTCATGCTGCGAAAGACTGAAGGCAAAAGGAGAAGGGGGCGGCAGAGGATGAGATAGTTAGATAGTGTCACCAAACTGTCAGCAATGAACATGAAATTGGGCGAACTCCAGAAGCTAGTGGAAGACAGGGAGGCCTGGTGTGCTGTGGTCGATGGGGTTGCGAAGAGTCGGACACGACTTAGCGACTGAACAACAACTGTCCAATTATAGTTGGTAAATAATTATAAAGCTTGAACATTTCTTATTTACCCTTTACATTAATTGTGATGCAAAAAAGAGCTCAGCTGACATATTTCTGTGAGCTGCACATTAGATGTCAAAGAGCTGCATGTGGCTCGCAAGCCGCAGTTTGGCCACCTCTGAACTATACCATTTGCCCAGGTCATGTGGTCGTTGCTTATCCATAATGTCAATAAGGGTGTGGGACTGGACTGTCTGGAAGCAGCTTCCATGTTTTAGCAATAATGCAAGTGACGGAAGGGTCAAAATCAGGCTGAGATACGAGGGAAACTCAGCTACACCAATCAGGATACAATGCTGACCTTCTCCTCAGTTTCTTGATTGAAATAATATAATTGATAATCCATAGGTAGTAATTGGTATCTATTTACAGCCCTCCATGCTCTTGTGAAAGGGTCTCTGTACCAATGGTAAAGGTTCTTTCCCTTTGCAGAAACATAGGAGAACCATCCACCCTATGCTGTCATGCAGTCCCCTCCCCCCAAACAAACCTGCCCCAAAGTAAGTAAGGGTTGCACAGTTGTAGATCCCTCTTACTACCAAGGACTATCCCAGGCAGAATTGGGGCCCAATCCTATTGGGCTTCATATGGGCAGTATGCATGTACCACCCGGATCTGTCGCGAAAAGTACCATAAAGCACCTTCAGCGCCGACGATAAGGCCTTGGAAAGATCTTACCACCAACGCCACGGCAACACCTCGGCAACGCCGGCCCTGCACTGAGAGGACAACATGAGCTGACAAGTGGTGCACTGGCGTCCTGTCGCTGGCGTCCTGTCCTTTTCAGGCAGGGCCGGAGAGTGTTCCTGGGTGGAGAAGGGGTGGAGAGGGGGTGGGACTAGCATTGATTCTCACCATCAAAGCCTGACCTCTGGGTTGGGGGCTCTTGCCTCTGCTGGCACAGAGGCAAATAGACCCATCACCCGTGGTGCACCCTTACTGCAGGGAATCCCCCTTACCTGCGGCTGCCTGGCTGCCGTGGGATGCAGCTGTGGGATGCACTTGGCTACCGCTGCTGGCACAGATGGCCAGGCAGTTCTGTATTGGGCTGCTGGGAAGCACAGAGCACAGTGCCAGCGTACAAGGCACAACTCAATGGGTTATGTGAGCACAGTTCACTTACCCACAGTGCTCTTGGGTCTTTTTGCCAGCCTGCTGCATACTGCTGCCAAGCAAGAGGAGTCTACCTGGTGACAGCTGCATCCTCTGCTCTTTTGAACTCGGGGAGTTGTTGCTGCTTGGGATTTCTTGTAAAGAGACAGAGAAGTGAAAGGAAAGGTATTTAGTTGAGGATGTCGTAAAGGTCGCACATAAAGTGACAGGACTCAGGCAAGAGATGGAAAGGAGGTGAGAGTGGTGGAGGGAGGAAGAAAGGCCACGGCCATGGAGCAACAGGAGGGAAGTGAGATGGATTGAGGGCAAGGGATAGAAAATAAGGTCAATAAGGGGAATGAGGCTGCTACCATGGGAGGGATGGAGGAAAGAGGTTTGAGAGGGGGTGAGGAAGATCAGGGACATCAGAGGGCAAGTGGTAGAGAAGTGATGATATAAGTGAAGAGTAAGAAGGTGAGGAAGATTGAGGGTAAAGTATATGTTGGGAAGTAATTAAGATATGGGCAAGACCAGGAGCAGTGCGTAGGGAAGAAAGGGGCAGAGGAGGCTTCCTCCCAGTGCCTTCCTCAATTTTCTCTATTTAACTGTGTTAAATTCAGATCAATGCTTACCCAAATGATTGACTGATCGATTCAATTAGCTTACCAAATATTCCAAATACACATATTGTTAAGTCTGCAACAGGAACTCTACCATCTCACTCCCTGAACCTGAAGATAAGAAAATCATTCAGTACAGTTCTGGTAGGGAAAGAGTATCAACAGAGGTCATTATGCAGATGTTCTTTATTGCCAATGTTTATTCATTCAGCCTGATAGTTGGTTGATAGTTGGCTTCCTCTTCGATCCTTATCTCCTGTTCCAATTCTCAGTTACACAGGCTTTTAAGCTAGTGACTAATACAATCAGATAAGAAATCAAGAGGCCAGCAAAAATGTATTGCATTTGCATATATGCTCTTCCTCCCCCCCCCCAAAAGGAAAGCAATTTGCCCCGGAGGTTTTGCTACAAAATAGGGAGGAAAATAATGCTCTCTGTTTTTGGAGACTTTTGATTTGGTTCTTCATCTTAGATATTCATAGTTCATCTGGGGTGAGAATGTTGATTGCTGTGAATTACTTGTTTCCCTTTGTATTGTTCTGCCCTATTCGATGTATGAAAGCAACAATTCTAAAGGAAAATGTAACATGACTCAATACGTGCATGATAGCAACAACATCCAAATGAAACTGCACATGAATTTCAATAACCTGAATACCTGGGTCTATGAGCTGTTTCTTGGGCAGCGCAATCCTAGTGCATCCGTTGCGTCGATGCTACATCATTGCGTTGGCGCGACACAAATAGCACCAATGTGGGGGTGCTGATTTTTACCCCCATATTGGTGCTCGAGGAACGGGACTGGCGCTGCCTGCAACACCAGTCTCGTTGCGCCTGCACCAAGCCTCCCTTGCGTTGGCTGAAGCCAGCTGACCCGAGGGAGGCTCCGTGTCTGTCCGGAGATTGGTGGGGGAGGGGGGTTGGGGGCGGGACATGGGCGGGCTTGGAATTCGGCCAAAAGGCCAAATCCTAAGCCTGATCGGGAGGCCATGCGGCCCCTATTCTGGTCGTAAGGTCTTCTCAGATCTACACCTGCTGTTTAGCAGGTACAGGTCTGAGTAGCGCATTGGGAAGGTTGGTGCTTCCCCAACAGTAAGGGTGCAAACAGTAAGGGCCTGTCCTATACTGCACTTGGATTTGGCATAGGCCTGGATAGTAAGGATAGAGATTCAAGATGACTGGAAACCAGGACAGAACCTGATAGTCTGTCCTGTTTGCCTGATATCCACTGGGACTGTGGATACAGTGATGCAAATTTCTGGTAGCTGAACCGAAGCCAAAGGTGATATCTAAAAATCAAAACAAACATGATTCTAAATGTGTCGTTAAAATTGTTGAGTGTTTTTTCTAAACCAAAATAGCATTCTGAGTTGGGGAAGTGGGTTGATCATAACTCTGGCACTCAGAGAGCCAGGATGGTGTAGAGTTTCTGGAGTTGGATTTAATCCTGGACAACCCAGGTTCAAATCCATTAAGCCAGTGATTCGCAAACTTTTTCGCACCATGACTCACTTTTTAGAATAACAATATGTCCAGGACCCACCTGAAGTGTCGTCATTGTGAGGCTGAGCCAGCTGCTTTCCTGAGAATGCAGCAATAAGTTGGGCTCCTTCTCAGCCATTTTCTAATAGCAAGGTGAATCAGAAAGGAAAAGAGAATACTGACAACCTTGACACAAGGAAAACAATCACACAGATCCCCTCTTTCCAGCATCCCATCTTATTATATTTTCAATTATGGCTGTGCTATAATGAACCACCTGAAAGTGGCTTGTGACCAACCTACTGGGTCCCAACCAGTGGTGCAATTCAAATGAATTAACAACCAGTTCTATGACGTCATAGCCGGAGCAAAAAAACAACAACCAAAGCCAGCCGAGGTTAGCGAGTGGGCGGGGCCCGGCCATTTAACAACCGGTTCTATAGAACCTGGGCGAACCCCCTGAATCCCACCACTGGTCCCAACGGAAGTTTGAGGAACACTGCATTAAGCCAAGAAGCTTGGGCCAGTCACCATCTCTCAGCCTCACCTACCTCACAGGGTTGTTGTGAGGACCAGTAGAAGGAAGGAACCATGAACACCACCCTGAGATCCTTGAAGAAAGGGTGATACAAAAATGTAAAAGTAAGATAAAAATGTGTCTGATTGGTCCCACTTTATGTTATGTCCATGTTATGTGCTCCTTGATCATATATATCTGGTCCTCTTGCATCATGCTGGGGAGCAGTTGCTCAGGGTCAGGTCATCCAAAGTGCATTCAAGGTCAGGGTCAGTGCATTCAGGGTCAGGTTTCATTTTTTTCCAATGAAAATCACACCCTCAGTTCTTTCAAATACATTCCCTCCCTCTTCAAATACATTCCCTTCCTCTATTGGGAGGAGGAAAAGCAGAACAGTGCCATTTCACTACCCTTCCTCTCAAGAAGGAAGCTAGCCACGTTGCTGGCTGGCTTGTCCTGCAGCCCTATGAACTAGCCCACTATCTGCTGCCTGAGGCAACCCCCTCAACCAGCTTTGTGGTGCAGCCAGGGGCGTAGCTAATGAAAGTGTAGCCCAGTGCAGAGGGCAAAATGTTGCCCCGGAAGTGACATCACATCAGGAAGTGACATCACAGTTGTATTTTTGTTTTCTCTGGAGGTTTTGGCAATAACTTTGATAAAGATATTATACCCTGGTTTGTTTCACTGCATTTTTGCATAAAGTTACCTTTCCAATGATATATAACATGTTGGTAGTATTCGTACATACCAAGATTTTTCACAATTTTGTCAAGCCACTAATGTCAAGCTCAGCTAATGTCAAGCTAAGCCCCCCTAAAGCTTGTTTCCCAGTGCAATTGCACCCCCCCGCCCTTCTTTAGCTACCCCTCTGGATACAGCCAACTCTGTGTATGCAGGGTTGCCAGAAACAATCCATTCTGTTGCAGTTGTTGCTTCCTCTCAAAGACAGGTATATAGCAGTACACCGCGTAACCATAAAAATACATCACCCACTGCCTTCGCATCGGAAACATTTCTCATTCCGTGAACCCACTCACTCGCATTACATCACAGCCACATGAGACAATGTTGGTTTTGGAGGGAAAAAAATTATTCATGCACACGCTGCCTTTTAATCTGTATTTTTCTATAATCCTATCAGCCAGAAAGCATACAACAGGCTTTCAGAAGTGTTCCTATAGCACAGGGGTGTCAAACACAGGGCTTGAGGGCAATATCAGGCTCTTTTAACAATCTCTAATACAGCCCGTGGCACTGCTGCCATATTTCACACATATTACTAAGCTGTCTTCAAGGCTATGAAGTCAGTAATATAGAGCAGCAGCGTATCTCAGTATCGCCTTCTATCATCAGCGCTGTCTTGTGTGCGTTCCTGGGATGTCGGGGTCCTGTTAGATAGCTGTCATCTTGCAGATGGGGCTTTTATTTATGTCTTTTCGTGCAACTCCGTATCCCACATTTTGCCACAAAACAACCTCAGGGCAGCTGAGAACAGTCAAAATGCAATTCCAGGAAGCAAACAGCAAGATGAAAACAGGAGGATGAGCAGATAAAGGGGTTAAAAAAAACCCACTGCAGGTGGAAGACCAGTAAGAGGAATTCACACATCACAAAAAGTGCAAGAGAGTAAAGTTGGCGAGTGGCATGCCTTGCCTAGGGAATTGCTTGCTCCTGAGATGCCTGGAAAATGCATAGCAAAGCAAGATGCATAACAAGTTTTTGTGACCATAATGAAAGATAGACTGTTGGTGTGCAAGAGTGCCAGACTCTTCCAGTGCTTGGGAGACCACCATTCAAATCAGAAATCACCCAGAACACTGGGTAACCTGGGATCATTGTCCCATCTTTCATCCTATCCTACCTCATAGGGTTGTTGTGAAGTTCAAAGAGAGGGAGAACCTTGCACAGTGCTCTGAAACCCCTTGGAAAAACGCAGGCTAAAAAAATCAAAAAAGAAATAAAAGCCTAAATAGAAGCCTAAAATAGAAGGCTCCTGGGATGCAAGGATCCTGTTTGATAGCTAAGAACCTAAGAGGCAGGGACATAACATACCTAGAGGGGGCTCGCAGCACTACGTTTTTTGAGCAGCTGCTCCCCCTTGTTTTTGGAGCCATTCCCAGCAGCTATGCTGGCTACGAGTGGCTCTAAAGAGGAAGGAGAGTGGCTACTTGCAAAACTTGGTGCTGTGATCCCCCCTCTAGGTACACCTCTGAGAAGAGCCCTGTTGGAGCAGGCCAAAGGGCCATCTAGGCCAGCTTCCTGTGGGTGCAATCCTACACATGCACTGGGCTGCCGCAAGCCGTTTGCATCAGTCCAGTGCTGTTACAAACGTGCCTGAAGGCACATCTGCGTTGGCCCAAGGGGGGCGGGGCCGACGCAGGCATCAGTGTTGGCCCAAGTGCACTGAAGATGGCAGCTGGCAAGCCACCCCTGTGCTGGCTGAGTTCAGCCAGAACAGGGGCTTTTCTGGGCAGGAGAGTGGGGCAGGGGTAGGGCAGAACGGGGCGGAAGGAGGTCAGTCCCGCAGACGAGGTGGCCTGGGAAGGGGGGGATGAACTGGGATCTGGCTGGATCCAGGTTGCTGTGGGCGGCTCAGACTTGCGCCTGCTATTTTGTAGGCACAGATCTGAGCAGCCCCATTGGGCTGCCTGAGCCTTATCGCAGGGTAAGGGAACAAATGTCCCCTTGCCCCACTGTGAGCTGCAGCTGCATCCTACCTTGGTTAGGATGCAGTGCAGGCCAAGTTAGGGTTGGGTTGCCCATCTCACAGTGGTCACAGTAGACCACAAGATAACAAGATGCCTCCGTCCTGTTGCCACTCCCTTGCACCTGGCTTTCTGAGGTAGCCTACTTCTAAAAGCAGAAGGTTGCACGCACCCATCATGGCTTGTAGCCTGTGGACTTTTCTTTTAGAAATCTGTCCAATCCCCTTTTAAAGGGGATTATCTTCTGCTCATCTTCTGTCGTGCAGCTGTCATCTTGCAGATGGGCATTTTATAAATTGCCAGAATAACAGAAACAAATGCTTGTTTTCCCACTGTTCGTGTCTAATTGAGGTGAAAGTAATGGGTCAGGATGAAATGCAGCTGGGAGTGAAGGTATTGAGACAAATTCGAAAAGTGGTCCCCAGGCATTTCTTGGATGAGCAATTCGGCCACGCACCCTAGCTGAGTTTGATACAAACCACTATGTGGCTTTTGCTCTTTGCTTTTTCTAACTCTAGATATATTGGGATCCTGTAAAATCTATGGCTCAACCTGCCCCTGAAAGCTGCTGCAATTGAAATCTCAATGGATTTATGTCCTCACGGATCTGCAAAGCAGTCGCCTCTTCCTCTCTCAGAGGCCAAACTCCAGATTTTCCGTGGCTTTGCTGACCTTCTCTGTCCATCCGTGCTGTACAATCAATTCGTCTTTTCCCATACAGACGGCAAGTGGGACTCTATTGCATCAGCTGACTTGTGTCAAGGATTCCCCCAGCCAGCTACCCCCTTGCTCACTTCTCAATGCTGTCACAGCAGAGGGATGGCTACATGGCAGAGGAGAGCTGATATTTTGTGATGAAAGTTACAGATCGACTAGAGAAAGGAAAAGAAGACGAGAGCATCGGCTGACAGTGAGGAAATTTAAGCCGCTTGAAGTGCACACTATGCCAAGACGGGCTCTTATTTTTTACCCTATGCAATTTAAGGTTTCACTTTGAAGATAAATAAAATTATACCAAGTCAATGCATTACAACCTTCAAAGTAATATAATGGCCTTTTGCAGATCTTGGCAGGTTTAATAGGAATATAAAATTTCTTTTTCTTTTTAGCAAGATTAGATTCTTTGCTTGCTAGGCATGGTATTACAGCTATTGGTGAAATGGGCGACATATATCAAATATTACTGGAAATAGCAAAGCTTTGGAGAAAGCGCATTGGTTATATTTGAAGTGCAATCAAGCATCGTTCCAAACCAAATCGACTTGGAGGATAACAGGCTAAAATGGTGGTGTGTCAATTTAGAATTCAACTACCCAGCTCTTAATTTTTAAATTGCACAGGGTTTGTGAAATGGGGGGAGGGTCTAGTAAATGGCCTGGAAACAGCCGTTGTTGCAACATTGCAAACGCTTATGTGGGTGGGCTGATCAACATTCCAGAAGTGAGGCCACTGGAGCCCATGTAAGAATAACATATACATAGAATAATTTATTTTCAAAGACACATCTTTTTGAAGTGTTTGCACCTGCAGGTGAAGGTGGAAGGATATACAGATCAGAGGGGTTAAACAAAAGTGGCATACATAAATGTGTTCCATAGTCCATAAATAATAATAATAATAATAATAATAATAATAATAATAATAGTCCCACTCACAGTCGACTCTGCAACATAAGGTTGCACACCTGCATGTCGTATGGCAGTTACATCATGAGATAGGGCAAGGCCATGGATTCATAACAACGCATTAGACTGAGCCTCCTAGCCAGTCTCCTTAACGCTCCACTGTGAACTCCAATGGACCTGCTCTCCTCCTCTTCCTCCTTGCTTGCTGTCTGCGACCACTTCAAAAGAGCGGGGATGGCAGCAAGGGAGTTGCACCCTGGGGTATTTGCCCCCCCTTGAACCCTCTAGGTATGCCACTAGATAGATGGAGGAAACAGAGAAGAAGCCAACCCTGGTGAACCAGAGGGCCTTCTCCCTCTCCCTTTTGAAAGCATGGGAGACAGGAAGCTGTGCCTTTTGAAGCAGTGGTGGGGAAAGGAGTTCAAAGGACGGCAAGGGATGGAAGCAGAAGCGGAAAAGGCATGTGGAGGAGGTGAAAATGCTTGTGGTGTGCTTTGCATGCTGGGGGGGGATGATGATGCCTGAGCAGGATGATGCCTGAGTTGAGCTGGGTCTATTTCCTGCACTGCTTGGTTAAATGAGAAGCAGCCTCTGCCTCCTCTCCTTCTTAGGCCACTATGATCCCAATTTCTAGTAGACTGATGTTGCCATGGAGAGGATCCTCAACACAGGCTCCTCCCATGTGGCCAGAGGCATCTAACGTTATCCTATCAGGATAGGAACTATGCTGCTGCAGCTCCCACTCTACCATATAATGCATGGGATAGCAAGCATCAATGGCAAACCGCCTCATTGCCGCCCCCTCCTGTTCTACCAGAGTGGCATTGGGGAATGCGCCTCCCCTCATAATGGTAGGACCACCATTGGGGAAGGCCACAAACAGCATACAGAAGGCATATCTCTCCCTTCAGTTCTCCCCTTCAACAGATTTTCATTGCCATGCTTTTTGTGAGCCTAGAGGTCACACATGATGAGTAGTAGCCCTGGACAGTCCTGACCACCATGAATTTGTCCAATCCCTTTTAAAGCCAACCAAGCTGGTGGCCATCACCACATCTTGTGGCAAGGAATTCCACAGACTCTCCTACATCTCTGAGTTGCTCGCCTGACAGCTTAGCCTCTTTAGGCAAGCGTTGGCTTGGGCGAAGGAGGCAACACTGTTCACTCCGTCTGTCCTCTGCAATCATCTTGCTATGAAAGCTGAACAAATGAGGGCCTGTCATTGAAAGTGACAGTGCTCAGAGGCACTGTCAGGCCTCTGTGCCTGATCATGACGCACCATTGTCCCCTACTCGAGTGTCGGGGTGAGCTATTATTACCTCTGTGTCTCGCAGAATGAGTGGCTGCCTTCTTCCACTGCCTCCAAGAAGATATTGCATTCATTCACAAAGGATTTATGCAATGAATAAAAACGTAAAGGGCAGCATGTTACAGCCACCTATTCTAGTCAGTTTCTGTATTATAGGCTACAAATCCCTCTCAAAACCCACCTTTTCAAGGAAGTAATGGGCCTAATTTCTTAACCTTTTAGGAGCGCTGCACTGTAGTGTTGCCAAAGATATTATATATGACAGCACTAAGCTGAAATGCCCGCCCTCCCTGAGTTTTGCCCACACATAGGCAACAAAATGGGGGGGGGGGGGAGCTCATTTCAACAATTTTCCTGGAGGCAAATTGAAGTGAAAGTTACAGCCCAAGTCCATCATTGGATTGCACTATTGGAACTTGGATTCTGGCAGTGAGGCTTGACTTTCAGCAGTGGTTCTCAAACTTTTAAGCACCCAGACCCACTTTTCAGAACGACAATCAGTCTGGGACATGTCACAAGTGATGTCATGGCCGGAAGTGCCATCATTGTGATGCCAGAGCCTGCTACTTTCAAGAATGCAGCAATAAGTGGGGTTCTTTCTCAGCCATTTTCCAGTAACAAAGTGAATCAGAAAGGGGGAAAAAGCCTACTTATAACCTTGACTCAAGCCAAATAACTACACAGCTCTGTCCCTTTCTAGCATCCCATCTTCCTATACTTTCAATGATGGCTGCCCTAGGTGTTCCGTGACCCATCTGAAATTGGCTCGCGACCCACCTGTTGGGTTCTGACCCACAGTTTGAGAAACACTGACTTACAGCATCATAACACATGATGCTCCATAGCACACTACTGGGCCACTGTTGGAAAAGGTGAGCAGCTGGCCTGTTCGGATTGGGTCCTAACTTTCCAACCAGCATGCAAAGAGATGTGAGCGATCAACACTTTGCTTTGACACAAGTGGTCTGTGGTCTGGTGCCACAATCTAGACTAGAAAACGTTATCTCTCAGTGGCAGCCATGTAACAATCTGATCCTCAACAGAGGCGTTTCTACAGGGATGGCAAAGCTCTAAGTTTTGCAAGAAGCCTTACCCTGTCACGTAAATCCCTCCTCTCCCTTGCTGCTGTAGCCAGTAAGCAACGCTAAGATTGGCTAAAACGGTGCAGGAGAGGAGTGATTTCCACTGCAAGGTAAGGCTTCTTGCAAAACTTAGAGCTTTGCCATCCCTGTAGAAACGCCAATGATCCTCAATGGAGAGAAGTCACATGGATGGGGATTTGCGTGACTGTCACCTTTTGGAACATGGATGCATGGTGCGGCATTCTGTCACTGTATCATAATGGAATCATTATGAAAGCATTGCTAAGCAAATGTTAGACACCAAAACAGATGATCATGTAAACTTCAAACACCTGCTGATCTTGTTTACCCAGCTGCACATAAGCCAGTTACTATTTAATCTCCTGAAGAAAACAGAGATGACATATCAATAGTCAGGCGGACCGTGGGTAATGAGCATTCTAAGGTTGCCTTTAAAAAAACCACAAGTTTGATCAAGGATTTTCTTCTTATGCAATATGCTACAAAGCCTACAGTGGCTTTTGCTCAGGAAGTCATCCTGCCTCTAAGACGCATTCTAATTATATCTGCTCCCCTGGAAAGATACATTTGCTTTCGTTTTGTAAATATTGGAAGTAGGTGTCTATTACAGCGACTTCCTCCATTATAGCAAGAAAAAAAAAAAAGGTCTGAGATGTAACGTTGATTGTAAAAGAAAATGGGTCGCAAATATGCTTTAGCTGAAATGTAGGAACAGGTTTAAATGACTTATCAAAGGGCGAGAGGCTAATTTCCAATTAATTAGGAAGAAGACAGCAAGGACAAGACTGCAGAAGAGACTAATGTGAGTGCATTGTCATGAAAACGATCACATTGCCCTGAACAGAACTTTAAACTTTTTTTTAAGGTGTCATTTTAATTTACACGGAGCTGCCCAGTCAAAAGTATTCAACAATGTGAGATTTCTGAGATGGGGTACTGGTGATGTTATAGGCCCACCAGTGTTTGAAAAATGGGGATCAGGTACTGGGGCGCAGTAAGAGGTTTGAATCCAGGAGTAAAAAGCAGGACCCAGCAATAAATTAAATGGTTGCCACCCATCCACCTAAGGCAATGGTTCCCAGACTGTGCACCATGGCTCCTCATGGCGCCATGGCAAATTCACAGGGATGTTCCTGGTGGCCTCTTCTTACCCATTCTTCTGGACACCACCATCTTGCCGGGCTGAGATCTCACACGATTATGGTATGCAGCACTGCCACAAGAGGGCACCGTGGAGGAAGGGAGCTGTGACCACGGTAATTTTGGGAACCTCTGTGACTTCGAAACACATCTCCCCACCCACCTACAAAGCACCGAGTGAGCAGGGAGGGGTGATGCAAGCCTCCTGGCCTTGTCTTTCTCTGCTTTCCCTTAACTTCCCAGCTGCGCAGCATGTGGCAGCTGTCCACTACCCTACTTCTGGTTCGGATAGAGCAGTACATGCTGTGAACCCAGCATGCTCGTCTCCATTCAAACTGGAAGTTGCTTGGAGGGAAGGAGACTACGTGCTGCACGCCCATCCATGCGGCGACTAGAAACGGCTGCATCAAAGTCAAACTGTGAGGGGTCTAAGGGGGTGGAGGAGTGCCTTTTACCCTGCCACTGCCAACTCTTTCCAGCCACTGTCGCCCCCCTTTCTCACAATCCAGGAATGATTTGCTTCATGCTCACTTGAACAAGAAGCAAATCATTTCCGGACCTACTATGCTCCTCATGCGCTGCCTTGAAACCCAGAAGTGCGGGGCTTGTAGTTTCAGTCTTCCAGGTTTCAAGATACCATTCGAGGAGTTCGGTGTGTGGGGGAAGGGGATTAGCACAAGGATATTGGACCCAAACCAGCCTCAGGCAGTGTTTCAAGATGTGCCATCCCTGCACTAAGGGAATGGGGACGGACACCTATCTCCCCCTCCCAACCTATAGAGTTATGTTCCCTTGATCATCCTCACTATAGGTAAGAAGAGTGCGGAAGAGGGCAAGTGGATGTTCACCCGCTCTCCAGCTTCATCCACAGCAATGGCAGGCAAACATGCTTGCAGGGGAGGCAAAACTGGGAGGATTGGGCAGCAGGGAGACATTGGCATCTCCTTCCCAACTATCATATGTGTAATATAAAATGTGTTCATTGGAGTCAGTGACAAAGAAAACTAATACAGACAGCCTGCACTTTACATTGACATGCACAAATTGAACTACACACACTGTGCAAACAAACCCTCTCCCTACAAAGAGAGGAAAAATAATAGTTTAAATAATGTAGGCAATTCCACCCACCGTTCCATTCCTAAACACATACCCAGGAGTAAGCAGGAGATCAGAGAATGAAGCTGCTGTACCCTTAATCGGCTCTCAGGTTCCCCTCTGCCTCTCATAGTTTTTAAAGAGACAGTACTATTTTTCCCTGCTGTAAGATATTTTCAAGGTAATTTTATTTATAACTCCTCCCACCCCCACTGCCATTCATTCCATGCGCTCACACTTAATACATCAGCAATAGTTTCAGATTTTCTTTTTTTTAATTCAGCAGGGCCAGTTCTCAGTGGGAAGTGAAAGGACAGTTTGGATGGGAGAAAAACTTCACACAGGGCCTAGAAATATTGGAGATGTGCGCTACTGGCATTTGGCAGCTCCGTATTGATTCAAAATAGCCACATTTTTGGCAGCACATAGTGTGGATATAATTATTGGAGAGGACTGTAAATTGACACAGACAAGGACTTGAGACCTCTGTGATTCAGAACAGGTCCTCTTTAAAAACAGATTAATTGGAAGCAACTGGTGGACATTCTCCAAATTAATCTGTTTTAAAGGACCCATTCCAATTTGGATCGCAGGGGCTCATTACTAATTTTCTTCCCCTTGCCAAGAAGTGACATCGCTTGTTTGGGACAGTTATCTGCAAAAATGGATATATAATTTCCACAATGTCAGGATTTTTCAAACTGTTATTTTGCACGGCAGCTTGTGTGTCAGTTTGTAAATCTATTTCTATATTGGGGATGCTTATCTGCAAGTACAAATATGTCATCCTGGAAATGACAACCATGGCTATTTAGCTTCCCTAAGAAATGGGTGACAACGGTGATTAGTGATCAATAGAGGAAGGTAAGTGACAATCTCATCCTATAGCCTCTTGAGGCATCTTGATATTCATGGGACAATACAGTATTAACTATCCTTGATCAAGAGAATAGCCGGCAATAGCCACAGCTGTCTCATTTTTTTCCTGGCAGTATGGAGATTCTACCCTATCACAGGAAAATGAATTTCTAACGGCTCAGATAGGAAGTAATTTTTAGAACAGCAAATGAGAATTCATTATTGTTTCTAGCTGAGAAATATAGTGCACAACTCATAACTTCTTTTTAGAAATTCCTTCAGCTCTGATTTACAATTCACAGTCATGTGTATATTCATTTCATTATATTTTTGATAACATGTAAAAAAATACTTTACTATAAACTTTAAAATTTAGGGACATTTCCAAAATTCTGTTCCTTTAACTTGATCTGCAGATTGGAATCTGGATTTATCTGTTTTTGTTTCAGAGTGGAACTGACGCATTTGCAGTCTGCCATTGTTCTAGCTTTTATTTACATTTTTCTAGAGTATTACACAGAGATGTTGCCAGCATTCTACCCAGAGGAGCTGAAGACACTGAAGAGTCCCTGCTCAAATGTTTGCAAGCCAAACCAACACGGCCTGCAAAAAGGTGAACTTTTTGTGAATCAATTGCTTACAAAGGTTTTAGAGTCAAGCCTTTGTGAATCTTTGTGAGCAATCAATGTTCGCAATGATTCAACCTTTTGAGTTCAAACTAAGGGAGAGATCAAACTAAGGGTTCACAAAGTCTCGAGCTTTTGCAGACATTCACTTGGAACTTGCCCAAAAGCTCCACTTGATTGTAGGTCGAATGTTGGGCTGCTCTTAAGTCTAGAAAAAAGGTGCCCGAGGGGGGATATGACTGAGACGTACAAAATTATGCATGGGATGGATAGAGTGGATAGAGGGATGTTCTATTCCCTCTCTCACAACAGCAGAACCAAGGGACCTCCACTAAAATTGAGGCTACAATCCCATCTCAGACATAGAGCCAACCGGCACCCCCATGTCAGCACTAGGGCTCTTAGGCCGACGCTAGCAGTAGCGTTGGCCAGCGAGCACGGTTGGAGATCCGTCCTTACACCAGCCAAACTCAGCTGGCACAAGGGTAATTCTGGGAGAAGGGCAGGCGGGCTGGCTGAACTGGGCGGGACGGTGGGTGTGCTGGTCCGGGGAGGGGGTTGGGATGAGGACATTAGGTCTTGTCCAAGGCTCTGTCCTGGGGTCACACAGCCCCAATTAGTGCTGCGCGGCATCCTCAGAGCTATGCCTGCTGTGGGGAGGCTGGGGGGTGGGAAAGGGGAGGCTGGGACCTCCCCTGGTGCAAGGGGCCTGGTGAGGCTTCTGCAGCCTCCTAAGTTGCGCTAGATATAGTGCAGGCCCGCTGGCTAGCCTGTTCCGATGCAATTTAGGATTGCACCCTAAGTGTTGGGAGAGTTAGAAGAGATAAATGGAAATATTTAGCGGGTAATTAATCTGTGGAACTCCTTGCCACAGGAGGTGGTAATGTCATTTGATCTAGGTGCCTTTAAAAGGGGTTTGAACAGATTTCTGGAGATTGAACAGATTCCATGGCAAGGTACAGGCCGCGATGGGTGGTGCAATCCTCTTATTGTAGAAGTAGGCTACCTCGGAATGCCAGATGCAGGAGAGCGGCAACATATCTTGTTGTCTTGTGTGCTCCATGAGGCATCTGGTGGGCCACTGTGAGATACAGGAAGCTGATGGGCCTTTGGCCTGATACAGTTGGACTCTTATGTGCTTGTGTGCATGCATCCTTAGCACTATGCAGGCAGAATTTGCTACAGCACCCTCCTCCTCCAATTACATGGTGACTTTTCCCCTTTCACCATTATCAACACAAGTAAGAGCCAATGGTTAAAATAATGCAAATCCCCCTCCATCTTGATATTGGGACATAGGATTTCATATACAGGTAAATGGTCCCTTATTTGGACATCCAAAATCCAGACTATTCCAAAATCCAAACATCTTTGTCCAAGACTTAAAAAAAACAAAAACTGTCTATAGAAAGTGGTCTTGTGCTCATTCCCTTGTGCAGGCTGTAAGTTAAATTCATTGCTCTGTAGTGTGTGCCATTGTTGAAAAATGTCAGAGGCCAGCAGACACACAAATGAGTAACAGTGAAAAGAACAAGAAGAAGTGTTTCTCATTATATTTATGCAATTATTCCAAAATCCAGAAAAATCCAAAATCCAGACACCGTCTGGTCCCAAGCAGTCCAGAGAAGAGATGATCAACCTGTAATCATATGTATATGTAATCATATTAGGGACGTGGTGGCGCAGTGGGTTAAACCGCTGCTGTTGGGCTTTCCGACCGGAAGGTTGGAAATTCAAGACTGCGCAACGGAGTGAGCTCCCGTTGCTTGTCCCAGCTCCTGCCAACCTAGCAGTTCAAAAGCACCTAAATGCAAGTAGAGAAATAGAGACCACTTTGGTGGGAAGGGGACGGCGTTCCGTGCGCTACGGCGTAGAGTCATGCCGGCCACATGACCACGGAAGCTTGTCCTCGGACAAAACGCCGGCTCTACAGGCTTTGAAATGGAGATGAGCACCGCCCCCTACAGTCGGTCACGACTAGACCATCGTAGGGAAACCTTTACCTTTAATCATATTATAGTTGCTGAATGCTTTCTTTTAGTGTACCAAAATGCACATGAGTGCTTGGATGCATTAATAAAACACTGCACAAAACGAATCTTGATGCATACATGTTCACATCAAGATTGGGTTTTTTCATGACATTTTCTCAGTGCACATATGTTCATGCAGAACATAAGTGGAGAAAAAGATGCAAATGGACAAAAGGCTCAGACAACTTTAGCAAACTTGTGTGCTAAATGTTTGAACCCATTCAGGAATGTTTGAACCCATTCAGGGATACATTTTAGAAGTTCTTATAGTTAAACAAGAAAATTTGGTGAGAATGAAATGCTGAGTCACGCCAATACAAGGAACAGTTAACAGCTGTCAGGGGAGGGACTTACAACAGCAGAATAGTCTTCTCCTGTCATAAAATGGCTGCTGATGGAGTGATTTAGGGATCAAAGTCACAAAGGGCAGCAGTGTTCAAGGTCTAGTTCCCATCACACCAGGTAAGGAAGTGGTGGGGTGGATGGGATGAAACTGAGTGAAGAACAGGGGTGGGGAGGCCGGGATGGGGTGGATGATCCAGACACAATGTTGCATGCCAGATCTGATCCTTCTTTTAGCAGCCTCCCCGCCCCTTTCTTCTCAAAATTGCACCAGTTACAGAGCTGGCTCTGGTCTGAGAAGAACCATTGAGTGGGATACCCACACGGGGTAAAGGGAAAGAATGTCCTTCTCCTGCCACAGATCATCCATCAAGGTGATCAAAGCAATCTCAGTTCTAAATCCTGGCCAGATTGAAAGCCAGCGTTTAAGAGTGCAATCCTAACCTGGAGTTAGGCCAGCACAGTTAGGCCACCAAAGTTTGGCAGGCACAAGGGCCACTGCAAAGTATATACCCAGGCGCGTATCTTACCTGTGGCCCCCCCCAATGGCATGAGCCATGGGGCACCGGGCAGCGGTGGGGTGCCATTGTGCACGGAACCGCACGGTTTTTGGCCCTCCCGCCCTCCCACGCTTCCCTTAGCTCGGAAATGGAGCGTTTCCGGGCTAAGGGAGGCGTGTCTGAGTGACATGCGGGGGCAGGGCGACGTGGGGGATGCGGTTTCAGCGCCAGCCATGGGGCACGCTCGGGCCTCCGTGCGCGCCTGTTTGGACCACTCTCACAGACATGCTGCATCCTTCCCGACTCCAAGAATGGTCCAAAAGCGCTTTACGGTGGCCTAGGTGTGCCATCCTAACTCCAGGTTAGGATTGCACCCTAAGTAAGAGCATTAAGATCATACTAGTTTCTAATAGGGATGTTAGTAACGGGACTGCTCCCAATTGAAAGCAGTTTGGAGGGTAAGTGCTAACAAGCAAGCATGGAAGCAACTTGGATGGCAGCAGAGTCATGAGCACGACAGGGGGGAGAATTTGTGAACTGTGGTTAACTGAAACCATGGAAACCAAATCCGCGGATAATGAGGGCAACTGTATAGACTTACCTGGGAGTAAGTCCTATTGAACTCAATGGCATTTACTTAATAGTAATAGACATGCGTAGGATTGTATTGTTCATTGAGAAAAGAAGCCTAGGTAAAAAACACACACAAAGAAAAATGTTTTGTAAGGAAGGTGTCACCCGGGGCCCGGCCTTCCCCGGGAGGCTCCGAGGGGAAAGCCCCCACACCGGCAGGTAGGATGGATGCCTGTCAGCCCCATGACCGCCCCACGGCCTCAGACCAAGGTTGGGGGACCTGCTGGGCCCCAGGGGGCTGCAGGGGGGCAGCCAAGCAACCTGACGTTGAGCCCCAGGGGAGCCAGAAGCAGCCCCTCTGGCACAGGGAACCAGGGCTGAGCTCCATTGCCGCAACGCCTGAACCCTCGCTGGCAAAGACCACCGGGGGGCTCGACTGCTCGTTGCCGCCGATGCTCGCTCTGAACCCCTAGGAAGAAAGGGGGGCTGTGAGTGGAACAAGGCCCCCTGAAGGTGCTGCCCTGGTCCTAGGGGACTAGCTCCTCCCCATGAATGTAAAGGCTTTTACTCGAATAAACCGTGTACCATGGAACCTTGCATGCCTCCAGCCTGCTTCTTCGCAATGCCCCCAACTTTGGACCCGTCGTAACGTGAGTACCGACACCACCACCCCGCTCCTGTGGCCGCCATCGTTGACATGACAGAAGGTCATTCTCAAACACCAATATAATATACCAATATAATTTCAGAGGAGTTTCCCATTACACATGCAGCCCAGGATCTGGGCCTTCTGTTGATGTGCTGCTGCAGGCACATGTTGGATGTAAAGTAAAATAGCCTCCCATTTACAGTCATCTACACATTATACAAAACCCTGCCTGGTGTACACACAACATGGAGCTACAGCCAATCAGGGCTTTCTGACACCAGTGCTTATAGAATACGCAGAGCTGCAAATATGTGGTACTAGTGTATTTGCCTCCTGGATGATTGTGTCCTGGTGAAATGCTTCACGATCATTGGTATCCTTGGACATTCGCATTCTGGGGTGTGTGTGTGTGTGTGTGTGTGTGTGTGTGTGTGTGTGTGTGTGTCTCACTATAACTGGGCAACAAATCCCATGCTTCATATCCTAAGCCTCTAATCCTGGCCCTAGCCCTACCTTTGTATGTGTGTGTTTTTAAAAAATGCTTCTAATATAAATATACCGTACATACTGTATATTAGGACACAAATGTCTGGGACACAAAAGGATGGAAATATCAAATAATGGGACGCATATGACTGGGACCCAGTTGTCCAGGACACAACGGTCCAGTCACTGTGATGTGGCCATAGGAGAGTTTGACATCACCATTCACCTAGGCTAACCTTTCTCCCCAATAGCTCATATATTGGAAAAAATGGATAACTATTTTTAAAAAGGCACTGTTTCTTTGCTATTTCCACCCTATGCAATACCAAGGAAAGCCAGAGCGGTTTTCCTTTAACACGTTAGGCATTTGCCATCAAAGAGAGTCAATATCAGAAAATGAAATCCTCTTCTGTGACAATGACAGGAGGAACTATACCAACTGCTGTGCATGTCCAATGTCTGGTTGTCTTGTTGGATACCCGCTCAAAGAAATATTTCTTTGTATTTTTCTGACATCTGGTAAAGTTGCAAACAACAACAAAAGCTATTGTTTCATAATGCCTATTGATTGTTCTGTCCACAAGCACTGTATATAAACTGTGATTCATAATGTCAGACAATTATGACTGTCGGTGAAGTGAATGTATTAATCTGGCATAGACGGAGTCAGCCAGTGATGCTCCTGGACTAGTATTGTATACTCTGACTGGTCATAGCCCTCCAGGGTCTAAGGTGGAGGTTTGGGGCCACCAATGGGACTTCCTGCCTGCAAAGTTAATAGTCTACATTTGATTGTGGTGTCTTACTTGTGCTTGCGGTGGGTCTGGGTGTTCTGGTGAGGTCACAATCCTTCATCTGTTGCCAGTCCACCTTCTTCTCTGAAAGAAAAGCAGAAAGGTCCACATTAGCCCAATTGTTTGGCCTCAGAATAAGAGTTTATACTAGAACTCTTATTCAGTTGTGTGTATGTCATCAAATTGGCCACTGGGTTTTTGTTGGTTAGATTTGATGAGTGAGCTGCATTATATACTAAAATAAATAATAGCATTAAGGAGGATACAGCAACCCTTGTGATGCCATTGCATTTAGGCTGTGCATATGATATTGTAATTTATTCTGTATAATCTGGAAGGGAAGGAAATCCATCTAATCATGGGCATGATTCAAAGAGCTTTCACACCAGGTGATGCAAAGTCTAGTGATGCCACTGCACGCTGTTCAGGTTGTCCTTGAGCAGCCTCCATTGCCAGCTACATCCTCGGTTTAGAAATACCATAGGGAAGGAAGCAGGTTGCCCTCAAGCAAAGCTGGACAAGAGGGAAAGTTTAATTACCAATATTAAGTCCATCTGATTAAGAAAACATTTGGAGTAACCTCTTTGCACTGCTGTCTGCATCACTTCCCTCCATGTTCCTTTTACTTTTGATGCATATTTTTTGTAAACCTTTTACCCATTTGTTTGGCTTATGCAAATCTCTATCTACTGATTGCTCCAGTACCCCGTGGCTGCAGATTGCAGGGGAAGCTGTAATAATGAACAAGCTGCCTTGAACAAGGGAGCTCGTCTGCCACTGCTGATCTTCTCATTGAAGGACCCCTAGTAAGCGCCAAAGGAAGTCTCTGGAAGAGTTTCAAGCCAAGCCACTGCAGGCTAGATTGCAGCACTGAAACTTTGTAAAAGTTCTTCCCTCATTCCAAACCTGCAGTTTCGAGAAGCCATCTCCATCTGCTCAGAACAGTTGGCTCTAAGCAGAGAACAATTAGAATTTTGGTTTTCATTTTGATGATGCAGTGTTTTTAATTTCACTCGGTACCAAAAAGAAAAACATTAATGTTTGATTGTGTGGGGTTAAATTGTTACAATTAGAGGCTTCCACAAATTAAATTCCCACGTTAAGGGCTGTTGCGAGTCTGATTTGCTGGTTGCTAGTCTGGACCAGACATTTGTGTTGGGACAGAGCTAAATTGAATTGGTTATGAACATGGCCAAATGATAATATGAAGACCTTCTGGGCTATTTTTCTATTTCTGAACTCCAGGATCCTGGGTTTGCGCCTATTCTGGCCTCAGATCATGAAAGCGAGGGTGTTATCAACGTCACCCCTTTTTCTCCTGTCTCTTTACCTGTTTTGGCTACCTCCTTTCAGTGGAGCAAGGTGGACCACCTCTAGTAAGTGACCAGCTTATCTTTCCCACATTCTTAAATAGAACACAATTTTCAGTGCAGTCAAAGTCACACCTGGTTGGTTGGCAGAGAAGTCAAAGTAGTGGGGCAGTTGAACTCAATTTTTACCATGGGACTATATACTTTGGGATGATTTTGTTTTGCTTTGAGACACCACAGGGGCAACATGTCACAAAATGTTGATATCCCCCCTCTGAGTTAAGAATACTTGGAATAATTTCCAGTTTGCCTCCTTTCCAAAAAGGAAAGTGTTTGCCTTCCTTTGGTGTCACCCCCAGTGGTATCACCCAGTGTAGTGTGCACCCTCTGCACCTCCTACAGTTCTTGAACTTCAATTATGTGTATTACCCGACTGTTGTCCTTACAACACTGCAGGGGCAGGGACTGAAGAAGTCAATGGGATGTGCAGCCCCATTGTGGAAGGAGGGCCTTTCTGGCCAACCTAAAAGGATGGGAAAGCTCATCAGTTTGGGAAGAGGCGTATCCTCGAGCAAACATTTACCTTTTTGGAAGTCAAAATAGTGGGGCAGATGAAGTCAATTTTTGCCATAGGACTACATCCTTTTGTGTCGCTTCGAGACCCCACAGTGTCAACATGTCACAAAAAGGGTAATTGGTTCCCCTACTGGGCTAAGGATACTTGGAATAATCACACTGGATAATGAGTACCCGTTTATCTTGTCGGCACTCTCTCATTTTCTCGCTGGTGTAAGTCTCTTCCTTGGGACACAGCATGGGTTACAGTCATTCTGATACTTAACACTCCAGTTAGATTGCTCTCATCATGTTGTTTCTAAGAGTTTTCTCAAGTGTTGTTCAGTTCTATCTCCCGTTATTCTGCCAATTGTTTTTGATCCTTGCAGTCCAGCATGAGAGATCTCAGAACTTCTGAAACAAAAGTTTTCTGGGTCTAGTTTTTCTTTCACTTCCCCTCCCCAGGCTGCTCTTTCCTCTTCCTATCATTTTGTCCCGTTTTGTGATATTTTTTCTCTTGCAATGCACACCATTCAGGATCTCGCCCATGTGGTCGGCTAAGGGAAAGGTCATCAAAACGATTGTCTGCTTTGACTATCTCTCATACAATGTAGGGTTTCAGAAAATAATTACCTGTAGATACTCGGGTATAAGGTGAGAAATTTGTACCTAAAAATCAAGGCTAGATCGTGTCCTCATTCTACCTGATGGTCAAGGCCGTTCAGGGGAGTCAAAGAGGCTCAACAGTGATTGAACTATGCGATTAGAAAAAAGAAAAACATCTGCTCTGGCAGCCATGTTTTTTTTTCCTCTTCTGACTCTCATAGGCAAGCCTGCAGGCTGCCACTGGGTCCTAAAGTCTGCCATTCCAACACAGTACAACTGCAGATCAAAAAAATTAGCATTACATCCACAGACAGGATGGTGCATGTCTGTGTGCTGGCCTCTCTGACTCTGAGAGTGGCCCAAACATACTTTACGGTGGCCCTTGTACCAGCCAAACTTTGCTGGCCTAACTCCAGGTTAGGATTGCACTCTAAGAGTAAGATGCAACATACGACATTAGGCAAAAACTCACGTGTTGTTTCTGAGATTTAAATGAATAATATCCTCCACAGTGAGAGACATAATACAGCCCAGAGCAAACCTAGATAATCTGAGAGCCACCAGGCCAAGTGCAGCCCAAAAGGAACTCAGGAAATCTGCGTTTGCTAGGATTGAGAAATTGGACCAGATTGGGGGACAATTTCAGGGAGAGGAGCGAAAGTTGTTAAAATCTTGTGGGAAATAGTGGGCTTACAAGAGCAGCAGGTAATTCAAAAAAGACATTTTTTTGCTGTGGTCACAGACTGCAGTGGCAGTGGGGGACCTTGCTGGGACTTCCCCTTTTTTCCTTAGACTACCCTGGCACACACTGCATCCAGGGTATTTGGAGAAAAAGAAATAATAGCCACAGGGCACAGCTGTTTAGAGGACCTCAGCAGTTGCTTATGGCCTGAAGGACCAAGATGGCTCAGATTGTGGCTTGGTCTTTGGTTCCGGTGAGTTCCTACTGTAGCTTTGTTCCCTGAATGGGGGCGGGATGGCCTAACCTTTAGCCAACTTGGACGCCCACTGCACCAGTGGTAGGTTAGATCAGTGAGCCAAAGACTTGCAATGCAGTTTAACGCTCTTGTCGCAGTGGGAGAAAAAGCAGCAGATTCTCCCCCCATTGGTGGTGTCTGCCTCCTCTGTAACCTTCAATACTTACTTTCCCGCTGTGGTGAAATGGCTGTTGTCCGCTGCAAGATGATCAGGGTGAGCAGGGAGCCTCCACTCTTACATTCAGGTGGCAGGGGAGAGCCACCAACACACACTTTGAAGATGCACAGTTGCAGAGGTCTTCTAAGGAGAGGAATGCCTCCCACTTGTTAAGATGAAAGGTCTTTTAATTATGTAACCCATGTAGTAGTTTGTCATATAACATTGTGCTGTCAAATACTTTGTTTTTGCCAATTAGCACTGATTTCCCGATAAGCAAGTACCTAGGTTGGCAGTTCAAGACTGTGCGATGGAGTGAGCTCCCATTGCTTGTCCCAGCTCCTGCCAACCTAGCAGTTCGAAAGCACATAAAAATGCAAGTAGATAAATAGGTACCACTTCGGTGGGAAGTTAATGGTGTTCTGTGAGCTATGGCATATAATCATGCTGGCCACATGACCATGGAAGCTTGTCCCTGGACAAACACCAGCTCTTTGGCTTAGAAACGGAGATGAGCACCGCTCCCTACAGTCGGACTAGACCATTTGGTCATGGGGAAACCTTTACCTTTTAGCCTACAAAAGCCTATGTATTTGGCCATGGCTTTGCTCCCTCCCGAGTCGTGCTCCTTCTAGAGCCTGGCTCTCTCTTGAGCCTTCTGATCAACACTGACAGTCGCCTTGCCATGCTCTCCTACTTCGTCTGTAGAGTTGCCTGATGATGGTTGAAGTTCCATGCCTAAAGATGCCTGTATGTAAGCCTTCTGTCTGAAACTAGTGTTAGTCTGTGCCTGGAGATGCCTCTGGAAGCCTAGAGGTACTCCTCTAAGTTGATGTACTTATGTTTATAATAGTTCAATAAACTTCTTTTTATGCCAACCTTAAGCTAGACTTGCTCTTTCCTCTGATCCAAAAGAACCTCCAGTCCACGGCCATCGCCACCCGGGCTGGAACATTTGGTGTAGTCATCAGGATAGTTGGCGAAACTGGAACAAGCCCCTGAATGAGTGTGGCAAGTGAGGTGAGCAGGGGTGCCTGTCCATTCAGCAACTGGACATTTGCATGTTTTTGACTGCAGTTCCCTCCATCACCTGAATGCAATAGCAGAGACTCCCCCGCTCCCACCTCACTTGCCCTACAGTTGCAGGCAGCAAAAGTTGTGATGGGGATTAGGTAGGCAAAGGAGGAGCTGGACGCCAGGGCCAGGTAGGCAACAAACGGGAAGAGCACGGCAGCTGCTTTTTCTCCTGGCCCAATGAGAGCAGTAAAAGTAATTTCCTTTCTCCAGCTGGCTGATCTGGCATCCATGCCAGTGTGAAAGGGAAGAGGGAAATGAACTTTGGCTACTCTTATAGTAAACTGAGGAGAATTTACTTGCCAAATTTCGGAGGAAAGCCTAACCCCAGAACATAAACAGGCAGCCAAAGCATGCAAGGAAGTGGATGATTGCAGAGATGGCAACTTGTAACAAAAAAGCAGGTCACAGATAGCTCATCATACCCTACCAAGGTATCTATCTATCCATATATTGTTTGCTGAATCAGTTGCATTGAGATCAGCCTGGTGAGCATGCCAGAGCTATGCATTGCTGTCCTGATTTGTGCTGTGCTCCTGGCTCGTGCTGCTAAATTTGGTACACTGTTTTCGGAACAGGAGTTGAAATCAACATCCGCCTACAGTTTGCTGACATAGCTGTTAGGATTCAGATGTGTGTGAATAGCATCTGAATTCAGATGCTATTGCATTCAGATGATGGAGGGAACTGCAGTCAAAACCATGGGGGGGGGAAAGGTGGGGGAAGGATACACATACACACACACACTTTAAAACAGAGTAAAACCCAGAACACTTCATCAGGCCATGGGGAGGGGGAACAAATTGTCCAGGGGAGCAGTCAAGTACTGCACTATTCCAGAGGCACAGAGGGCAAAGTAGGTTTGCAACACACTTTGATTGCTATAGGATAGAATAATTAGGAGATAGGAGCACATATGGTTGCTAATGTTTGCACATGTTTGTGTGCACACATGTGGAACACTGTAAGCTGTAAGATGAACATGCAGAGAGCAAGGCGTCTTTGAGCAGAGAAGACTCAATAACTCTCTACTAGTCTCCAAGGTGAAACTTTCAGGCCCTCACTACCGTGTTTATCTCATCAGAGTGCCTGTCCACCGGATACTGACTGGCCATCAGTGTCTGACCTTTGTGGTATACTTCTGCCATTGAGTGAGCTTTTGTAACATTCAGTCAGCTCAAAGCGTAGTTTAAGTTCAGGACTGGCCCACACGTTAATGGATGTGCACATGTTGCAATTCCTGATTCACAGTGCAATCCTCTAATGGACATAGCGCTGACGCAACGTCGTTGCATCAGCAGTACGTCATTAGCGCTGACACAGGGGTGCCGAGGAGCACCCCCGCATTGTCACTAATGCTCTGAAGCCAACACTACAAGTAATGTTGGCTTCAGAGCACCGGTGGAGAGCCCCTCTTGTGCGGACCGAAGCTGGTCAGTGCAAGGGAGGCTCTGTCCCATATCGGGATGGGGATTGGTGGGAGGGAGGGAAGCGGGGGTGGGACTTGGGCGGGACGTGGGCAGGCTTGGGAAGTGGCCATATAGCCACATCCTAAACCTGTCCGCGAGGTCGTGCAGACCCGATTTGGGCCATGCGATTTCCTCGGATCTGCGCCTGCTCTTTAGTGGGTGCAGATCCGAGGAGCACATAGGGGAGGCTGGAGCCTCCCCTACAGTAAGGGAGTGAACACTCCCTTGCTGTGTGTGTGTGTGGGGGGGGCTCCAGCCTCTCTTATGCAGCGTCGGATATGGCGCTGCCAAGTCGGCCTCGCCATTCCGGAGTGGCATAGGATTGCACCCTAAATTTGCTAATTGCAAGGGATGGAGTTCATCTGAAACACTGTTGTGCATGTCCTATTAAACCTTCTTTGGAATAGTGCTGCAGCTTGACTGCTCCCCTGGACAATTCCCCGCCCCCCCGGCCTGATGTGTTGGGTTTTACTCTGTTTTGTGTGTGTAATGTCTAACTTAACATTTTAATACTTCAATTTTGGTTTTTTTAACTTATTGTTGTGTTACATTTCTACTTTTATTGTGAAGCTCTGTAAGCCACTTTGGGCATTTGCTTTGGAATAGGAAAGGTGAGATATAAATTATTCAAATAAAATAATAAATTTTTGACTTTGTCGGTTCGACTCTGTCGGGCCGTTGCTTCGGCGGCTACACTGGCTGCCAGTTCCTTTCCGAGCCCAATTCAAAGTGCTAGTTTTGACCTTTAAAGCCCTTTACGGCTCAGGTCCGGGGTATTTGAAGGACCGCCTCCTTCCATGTAATCGTACCCGGACTCTTAGGTCATCTTGGGGGGGGGGGGTTGACTGTGCCTCCAACAGGAGAGGTGAGGGGGATGGCAGCCAGGAATAGGACCTTCTCGGTGGTGGCCCCCCCGACTTTGGAATACCCTCCCCTTAGAATTAAGAACTGCTCCCTCTTTGGCAATATTTCGGCGGGGGTTGAAGACTTTTTTATTTAAACAAGTCTTTAACTGCTGACAGGCTGGCTGGCATTTTATATTCTCTTCTTTATATTGCATCCACGGGGCTCGCTGTTTTAAATTTTAAATTTTAACTGTTTTAAATATTGTTTTTAACATTGTTTTTAATTGTTAAACTTTGTGTTTTATTGTATTTTAATGTTGTAAGCCGCCTTGGGTGCCCATGGGGCAGAAGGGTGGGATAGAAATTAAATAAATAAAATTATATATAATTTATATATATAAATAAATAAAATTATATATAATAAATAAAATTATATATAATTATATATAATTTGCTGCCCTGATAAGCCCTCTATGATTTTTTTTTTGCAACTTTCACCTTTCCCCCTGATAAATCAAGCCTTTGTGGAGATCATACAAACTTAAGCACTCAAACAGATTTCTGCAGCAACAGTTAAACCGTGTCCTGCAGTTCTCTCACATGGCCTGTCTCAACCTGAGGCCTTCTAGCCCCCCTCCTTAAAGACAAAGTATACAATATCAGCAGTGGTGTCATTCAAATGATTTAGGAACAAGAACTCCCTTTTGATTGGCACTTGTCGGGAACCGGGAACCAGCCATGGAGCCCGTTAGGATCCGGAACGCCTGTTCTGGTCCGTTCCCCCTGAATGACATCACTGAATATCAGCACAAGGAAAAAATCATGGCAGTAAATCCAAGAACAAGAGAAACTTACACAGAGACATTTCCTATGACGGAATGGCCCACATGGCAAGCAACTCTCACTCACTGTGACCGCTATGGGGGGGCCACTACACCAAACAAAAACATTTCTAGTAGTTTCCAAGAGATGCCCATAACAAACAAATAGGCCCCCTAGAGCTTCATTTTATGTATATTAAACCCTAGCAGTTATGGGTGAGGGTTACATGGATGGTCACATATCGATCAGGTGTGCTAGTGAACTTTAATTGAAGCTGTTAACATTTCCATTTTAAGATGTGGCTGCTTATGGGTGTGCTTAAGAATTACACTCCTATAGCCATATCTGCTCTGGTATCCGTTTGCATTCAACTTGGCCAGCTAGCAATAAAAAGATCAATTTAGGAAGGTCAGAGTAATCATCCATAGTATATTTATGTACTGAATGCATCACTCTCCTCTAATTTATGCAGATCAATAACTAATCCAAACAGGAGAGTAAAAAACAACAACAAACCCAGCTTCGTATTTGTAATATGCAGGCTATGATATTTTTGCAGATAACCTGATTTAAGAGGATAAGAATGTGGGCCGACGGAAAGCCCATTTTTATATACCTGAGGGATAACAATTGCCTCCTTCACACAAACACCTCACTGCCTACACAGTGGGTCACAAGAGCATGCTGAATGCGAGGCCAGATGCTGGGGTCTGAGATGTACTTCTGCTAGGGATTATGTGGGAACACATATGCATGAAGGGGCAAAAAAGAATGGAAAGAGGATGTAAAGCCAACACACACACCGCACACACACTTCCTGTTGTTGAAGGGCATGGTGGGATTTACTGCAGTTGTATATGCCAGGCTAACAGGGCATGATTTTACCCCTGCTAACTGGGCAAGAGGCCCTTTTTCAAGTGGTGTTCCTCATATATTTAGCAGGGGGAGAGTAATTGTCCCTCTTCACCCCTGCGCAGTGTCTTTTCTAGTGCCTGTTGCTGGGAGAGTTCTGCATTTTTTTAGATGGTGAGCCCTTTTGGGACAGGGAGCCATTTAACTACTACTACTACTACTACTACTACTACTACTACTACTACTACTACTACTACT
>JAJKFI010000230.1:377235-389061 GCA_029204185.1 Lerista edwardsae | reverse complement strand
CTACTACTACTACTACTACTACTACTACTACTACTACTACTACTACTTCTTCTTCTTCTTCTTCTTCTTCTTCTTCTTAGCTTGTAGACCGCGTTGTGAACTTGTGTTGAAAAGTGGTATCTAAATACTGTTGATTGATTGCTTGATTGCTTGATTGAGGAGTGCCTGTGTGAGGGAGACAGAGCTGGCCCCTCAATTGGACCCAGTGGGATCTGGGGTGCAGCGCGATGTCAGGAAAGCCACCACTTCTGACAACCTCCTTGCCCACTCCCCTACCCCATCACATCCACACCTCTTTCTTGCTCCGTCTTTAAAAAAAAGCAGAGAGGATGCAGAGGAAAAGAAGGAGCTGGGGAGAAGTTACTGTAGCCTGGCAGTCTAATATCCGTTCCCTACTTGTACATAAATGACCTGGAGACAAGCATAAGCAGCGAGGTGGCCAAGTTTGCAAATGACACAAAACTTTTCCGGATGGTGAAAACCAGAAGGGATTGTGAAGAGCACTAGAGGGATCTCTCCAAACTGGGGGAATGGGCATCAAAATGGCAGATATGTTTCAATGTAGACAAGTGTAAAGTGATGCACATTGGGGCAAAAAATCAAAACTTCAATGATAGGCTAATGGGTTCTGAGCTTTCGGTGACAGATCAGGAGAGAGATCTTGGAGTGCTAGTGGAGAACTCGATGGAAGTGTCGACACCATGTGCGGCAGCAGTAAAGAAGGCCAATTCCATGCTTGGGATAATTAAAAAAGGGGTAAAGGGGTTGAAAATAAAACACCAATATTATTATGCCACTGTACAAATAGATGGTAAGGCCACATCTGGAGTACTGCGTACAGTTCTGGTTGCCACACCTCAAAAAAAGATATAGGGGGACTAGAGAAGGTGCAGAAGAGAGCAACCAAAATGATCACAGGGTTATGGCACATCCCATTTGAGGAAAGGCTACAGCGTTTGGGTCTCTTCAGCCTAGAAAAAAGGCGCCTGAGAGGTCTTGATTAAGACATACAAAATTATGCATGGGATGGACAAAGTGGAGAGAGGTTTCCCTCTCTCACAACACCAGAACCAGGGGACATCCACTAAAATTGAGTGTTGGGAGAGTGAGAACAGATAAAAGGAGATACGTTTTTACCTAGAGGGTAATTAATCTGTGGAACTCCTTGCCACAGGAGGTGGTGATGGCATCTGGCCTAAGATAAAGATAAAGATAAAGGTTTCCCCACGACCGAATGGTCTAGTCGTGACCGACTGTAGGGGGCGGTGCTCATCTCCGTTTCAAAGCCTGTGAGCCGGCGTTTTTTTTGTCCGATCATGGTGGCCAGCATGATTCTACGCCGTAGCGCACGGAACGCCGTTACCTTCCCACCAAAGTGGTCCCTATTTATCTACTTGCATTTGAGGTGCTTTCGAACTGCTAGGTTGGCAGGAGCTGGGACAAGCAACGGGAGCTCACTCCGTCACGCAGTCTCGAACTCCCAACCTTGCGGTTGAAAGCCCAGCGACAGCGGATTAACTCGCTGCGCCACCACGTCCCTGCCTTTAAAAGGGGACTGGACAGATTTCTGAAGCAAAAGTCCATCGCAAGCTACAGGCCATGATGGTTAGTGCAACCTCCTTACTTTAGAGGTAGGATACCTTGGAGTGCCGGATGCAGGAGAATGGCAATGAGATGCACATGTCTTGTGTATTCCCTGAGGCATTTGGCGGGCGGCTGTGAGATGCAGGAAGCTGGACTAGATGGGCCTTTGGCCTGATCCAGTAGGGCTTTTCTTATGTTTTTACTTCCACTGTGCTGTTCCCATTCGCTGCCTTTTGAAAAGGGAGATAATAGGGAAGAGGAGGAGAAGAATACTGAGGGTTGTGGTAAGAAGGGGTGCAGAAGGGAGATGGGGGTGCTGTCTGGGGGTTGGGGAAATGCCAAGAAGCAGGGAAGTGCAGTTGAGATGAGGGAGAGAGGAAGCACAGACTGGTAGAGGGGGCAGGGGAAATGGGGAGGTCAACATTTGAATGACATTCTTTGTGTGCCATGAGGTGGGTACAAAGGTGGGCTTGTACCAGACCAGGCGGAGGTATTTGGCCAGCCAGAATGTGCCTGTTCCCCCCTCTCTCCATGTTCAGGGTAAACACCTGAACAGTGCTTGGGAGTCAGGTGATTCAGGAGTACCAATTTGTGATCTGCTACATCCACGGTTAGTTGCAATGCCAGTACTTTGCCCCTCTGTGTTCCAGTTCTCTGCCTGGTTTTCTGGGGGCCCAGTCTTATCCAACTTTCCAGCACTGACGCAGCCATAACACAGCCCTGCAGTAAAGGAACAAATGTTTCCCTAGCTTGAGGAGGTCTCCATGACTGCCCACCACCACGCGGCATGCAGCACATGCCCCATTGGCATGGCTGCATCAGATTGGAAACTTGGACAGGATTGACTCCTGACTTTCGTGCATGTTTTGGGTTGGTTGCAGCTCCCTCTTTCATCCAACAGTCCTGGTCGTGCAAAGAGTAGGGAATCAGCAGAGGCAGACCTAAGGGAGGGCAAATCTCTAAGTTTTGCAAGAAGCCTTACCTTGCAGTGGAAATCACTCCTCTCCTGCACTGTTTTAGCCAATCCTCACAGGGAAAAGCAACATCTTGGTGATGCTTACTGGTTACAGCAGCAAGGGAGAGGAGGGATTTGCATGACAGGGTAAGGCTTCTTGCAACACTTAGAGCTTTGCCCTCCCTGTAGATCCGCCTCTGGGAATCAGTACCTGATCTGCAGTCTACCCTCTCAAGCCCCGTGCCCCCCCCAGTCCACACCATCACCTCATGTGATTCCATGAAATATGGTCCTACCAGATACATTATCCACAAACACATATGCATGGCAGACCGTATAATCAAACTGCCATCTGCTAGAGCCACAGGGAAACAGAACATTTGTATGCTCTCTGGTCCACATCTGATTACTTCCCAAACTTTATTTAACCTTTGTACATTGACTGTACTTCCTTTGGGCCACCAAGCAAACCCTGTTTCCTTGGAGGACCATGTTGCAGATGAGAGAAAAAGAAAACCAAGTGATGGGGAGGATATTAAGTAATTTGTTAAAGGTCACGTATTAACTTGGTGGAGGTCAGTGAATTGAATGCTCAATTCACTCGGTTGCACTGAAGATTTTTCATTGCGATGCCCTGAACTACCAAAATAACTATCCTTCTCTTGTTCTGTAACCTTTCTTTTTCTGCTGTGATCTCATCAACTATCAAATCTCGCAGTGGGGACCGATCAGTTTGAGATGAAAAACTTGCCAGGAACGTGTGTCTGTGCAGCAGGAGGTCAGTGCTGACAATTCAGCAGGTACTTTTCTTCCAATTCTGACCTTGTGGAAATTCCAGCGTGAACAAATGCGATGCTTTCAGCCTCATTCCAATGTGTGGATAGAGCAACCGATTGATGTCCTCTTGTTCGTCTTCGAACCTGTTGCACGTAACAATTCCAGGTGGTAATAAACTACTGGCACGATTCCTTTCTGAGCAGGCTGGATATCAGTCATTAAGAAAAAAAGACACGGCCGTTTATTATTCAGAACTCTGTGGAGCTCTGAAGTGAAGAGAGAATATTTCTGGGCTACCTACGGCTCCCAAGTCCACAGAAACTCATGAAACAGACCTACCTAATTTACTTACACAAAACTCTCCTGAGACTTTTTAGGTTTAATACAAGGCTTTTCAAGAGAGCGATGCTTCTGGGGTTTTAACTCTTCAGTATTCGAAATGTGCTTGGTTTTGGAACTACTGCTGGATCCAGCATCCTCCCCATTTTTTCATCACTGCTTCACCAACGGCAAAAAAGAATTAAGAACATAAGAAGAGCCTCACTGGATCATGCCAAGGCCCATCTAGTCCAGCTTCCTGCATCTCGCAGCGGCCCACCAGATGCCTCAGGGAATACACAGGACAACTAGAATATGTGCATCTCATTGCCACTCCCCTGCATCTGGCACTCCGAGGTAGCCTAACTACATATGGGAGGATTAGGCTGCCTATGTAACACAGAGAAGTTACATAGCACCATCCAAGATCCAGTTACATAGCACCATCATGCCTAGATGTTTGCACAGAAATGGGAAAGGTGTGCTTGTAGGTTAGCCAGACATTCTCTTTCAAATGTTCCATGTGATAATGTAATATTTGTTAATGTCACAATTATAATGCAGCAATGTATCCATGTGTGACATCATTGTCCCAAGGGGTCAACTGCACATCCTAGGGGCTCATTACCAAAGAAATGCCAAAGGGAAAGAAATGCCAAAGGGAAATCTGATGAAACAAATGAGTCCTTTACTGGAACAAAATAACTGCAGACAAAGAGAGTCATAGTATTAGCACACAGGTTGTTTCTCGGGAGGAGAATAATTTCTTCTTTGCCCTCATCAGAGGCAGCTTCCCCCACCCAGTGCACTCATAGTAACTTCAAAAGGATGCACATCAGCCTAGGTTCCAGACCCAAGCTACTATTCATTGGATGAGCTACTTTACATTCTGTCATCCCCTCTTGTATGAATGAGTTGCTCCCTTCTCTAAATGATGACAGTAAATGCCTTCATGTCCTCAGGCTGGATTCTGCATAGATAGTAGTCACCTGGGTCAGTGCTTATTTGATGTGTTGGACTGGCAATTTTTCTTTCCAATGTGCCAGGGGCTGCTACCATACCTGTGCCATACTGTTAATATGGTTTCTTTCTTTCCTGGAAATTTTCTGGCAGCTGATGGCTCACAGACTGGCACTGGAGCACGGACCACCACTTTGAGTAGTGCTGTGCTTCCTGACTGCCTGGCTCCTTCCACAGCCTCTCTCTCACTCCAACTTGCACCTTAGCCTGTCAGGGCTGTTGACATAATGTAGCTTTTGAACATTGCTTCTATTTAGCCATAGCTTTTATAAAGGACCTTGGGTCACATGCAAATGTCCAGTGCAAGGCATGATATAATGCCGCAATTTTCAACCACTCTACCACAAATGGTCCGCAGGTGTGTTGCGGGAGTTAGGGGGAGAATCATTTATTCATATACTGATTAATAGGGTCATTGGGAGATGTGAGCTCCCTGCCACTCATGCTTGCCAGCTGTCCTAGACAATTGTCAAAAAATGGTGTGCTGTGAGATGAAAAAGGTTGAAAATTACTAATATAATGGCTGATTCTTTGAAAGGTACTACAAACTCACCCATGTTTGAAGAACAATTCATCGCCCCATGACCCATCAAGTTCTAGGTTTATGAGTATTTTGAATCCTCTGCTGCAAGAGGTAGTGTACGCAGATCCAAGAAGGATCACTATATAGTGATCAACTCCCTCCCCACGGAGACAGAGCATTTGTGGGTGTGACATCACACCTGACATGGGCGCCGTCGGAGTGGCAGGTGCTCTGGCGAATCAGAGGAAGAAGAAGCCGGAGTGGAGGTTGGCTCCCCTGCCCCCCTCCTGCGTCAGTTTCACTCCAAAATAGAGCGCTCACAGACACTGGGGGTGTGGCGGGGTGCACAGTAGCACTAGGGGTGCGGTGATGCAGGAGCAAGCGTCACCTTGTCCCCGGTGCCGCCAGGGTCTTTTAAAGCTGCTCCCCACCCCCCACCTTCAGCCTGCCGTACATTACTTACCCCTTACCACTGTTGTTACTGGAATTATATAAATCTTGCAAGCTCTCGGTATGGGCAGTTTTCAGAGAGATGCACATACTTTGCATGACACCCTAAAACACAAAAGTCATGAAGGAGAAATGCAATTAAAAATAATTAGTTGTAGAACCAAATTTAGCTTTCAGAACAGAGCGTGATCATTTTCATGAAGAAGTTCTGATGGTTGTCAAGACAAAATTGTTAGCCTAATAAAATATTTTCAGCTGCATTTCACCATTTTAAAAATATCAATACTATGAGTCATCGTGTTAATTATGATTTGAGGAGATAAGAAGTTTCCAAAATAAAGTTATGACTGAGAGCTCATTACATGCCTTTTTTCCCTAGTACTTGCATCATTTCTAGAATACCAATCACAGTGTCCATGGCATAAGTTAAAATCATTAGCTGAGTCTGTTACAGGACGATTTTAGTGTCTCATAAAATATATGCTTGTCTGCTTCTGTACTGGCTTATGCTTTAGGCAGCGCAGGATAGCGTTTGGTTAGAACCCAGCTTGAAGGTTAGGACCTAAACTTTGCATCCGCTTCTGTAAACAAGTTTGCTTTGCTTGGGGTGAAACAAGATTCAAGAAGTTTGGGCAAAGAGTCCTTGGGATGGCGCCTCTCTATTGTGCCAGCCAGGAAGGATAGAGAGAGAGAGAATGTAAACTACAAGTGAGTTTGGGTCAGTTTGACATCTAGCGATCGAATTGTATTCTAAATTGAAACTGTATCCTTCTCTAATTACGTAGGAAGTAACGCCCTGTGTTTTCCTTACATTGACCTATAATGTTGCTCCTTTTCCTATGAGATGCCTGCGTAATTTCAAGTATATAATTTCTTGTAATATGTTGTTCGAGGCTGGTCCTCAGGAAGTTAGTCGTGAGACTCCGAGGCAGCCCTCTGCGCAGATGGAATAAAATACTGATAAAACCTACCTCCGGCTATCCTTAGTTTGAAGTAATTTGGCCTTCATGTTTTAGTCTCTAGTTTAAATGATGCGGTCACATGAAACACACCATGAGCAGCCCATCAGAGATCATTTAAACTGTACACACGTTCTATGAACTACCAGGTGCTCTTTTAAGAATATTACAGCCATCTCCTGGTTAGCACTGAGAAGGACCACATTGCTCTCTGGAAAATTTCATGCTTCTCCTCACCTGGGGATCACATCAAAACTGCACGTAGCCATCATGCTCTGATCATGCTTGGAAGGTAGGTTCCAGCTGTCACCAGAATGCAGGATCAGAGATGTTTCCACTCCTTCATCCAACTTGGGGTCTACCTGCCAACTAACAGTCAAGGTTGAGTTCCCCAAGGACTGTGGCTCCAAACTGTGGGCCATGGCTCCCTAGGGAGCTGTGGAAACCAGCCAGAGGATCCCCCAAATACTCATGAATACTCGCGCCCTATAAAATGAATGGGATTGTAGCCCTAATGGGGAGCTGTGGCCAATGGCCCAGAAGGTCAAAGGAGCCACCAGTTGAAAATGTTTGGGAACCACTGCCTAGGACAGTGATGGCGAACCTATGACATGTGTGTCAAAGGTGACACACTGCAATGTTTGGGGTGACACACCAGCAATCACCACTACCTGACAAAAACTGAGTTTGTTTTACTTATTTTTCATTTTTGTAATTATTTGATGTTTCATTATATAATACATAGCACCACACATGATTGGATGTATTTTTTCTTTAAATAAATGAATAGAAATAATTGTTTCTCTTTTGTTTGGGAGGGGGGGGGGTTGACACACCAGCAGAGTCAAGTTAAGCATTTTCCTAAGTTTTGACACACTGCGCCCAAAAGGTTCGCCATCACTGGCCTAGGATGAGTTGGAGAGCATCTTGCTTCTCCTCTGTCATCCCCACACAATTACATACGCTAACCCAAGCCTCCTCTGGCTAGCATGCAAGGCTGTGCAAGGCATCAGAGATAGGAGGGCAACTGTTCTGTGGGTTAAAGCACTGGGCAGGTTGTCTTATTCCAATCAAAGGAAACAGATTTATTGAGGAAGGAGTAGAACCATTTCAGAGCCGTGCTCTGTTTCAATTCAGTTTCCTTTGGCACCTGAGGGAAAAAGCTCCCTAGGAATTAACTCTTTCCTAGCCAGACAACATCATGTCTTTTGTTTTTACAAAGTCCAATTTCCATCTCCTGCACATCTTCCTCTCTCAACCAAGCCGGGCAGCTCTCTTTTGAGGGTGTTTGAAGGAGCCTACCTCCCCCCCAAGCTCTGACAGGCTTAACAGTTGTTCAGATTTCCACTCTCAAATTCAGTGAGTGAACTGGAGTTGTGAGATGGATTTCTGTCAAAGGTATTGTTCTCTGGTGCTGCCGGAGAGCAAGGGGATTTCAGGAAGAAGACTATGATGAAAGAGGATATGGTGAAAGAAGGGAAGTCTATGGGTAACCATTGACAATGGGAGCCATACGCCCTCCTAGGCAGCCCTGGCAGATTTAAAGGGGGCCATAGACTGAAAACAGTGATGGTTTGATGGTTTTTATCTGTTTGTGTTTTATCCTTGTTTGACAAGGGGGCTCTGGAACCTGAGAAGAACTCTGTGGTTACAATAGCCAATAAATGTTGAGAATGGCTGACCTAGCGCTCTGATGAATGGACAGTGGAATAGGTTTCTTCTCAGGTCAGCCTTCGTGCAAACAGAACATTGTTCTTTGGGGGTGGGGACTGTATCGTAGCTAGAGGGGCTCAAAACAGTAAGTACTGCAGGCGCCACAATTCGCCATATCAGCGGCCCCTCCTACTTCCCATTGGAGCCATTCGGGGCAGTAACAATAATGCGCAGGAGATGTCTTTTCGGATGTGTGAGCGCCTATACATTGCCGTAGCTAACCCAGAATGACTCTGAAAGTGACTGGGAGGGACTGCTTATATGGCACAATGCAGCACCTGGAATATTTACCATCTTGCCCCCTGTAGCTATGATACCGGGCAGGAAGGAGTGTTTCCTCAGGAGAGGGTGTTTGCTCATGACAGATGTCCCCAAACCTCTTTAGAAATGTCCTTTTGTCTTTCAGTAACTCTTTATGCTCCCCTTGAAAAAAACCTGCTGTTTCTCCTTGTTAGAAACCCTTTGGACATTCTTTGTGAATTTCACCACGGATTAAATGTTGGTGTCAACCCTAGCCCTTCCTGCACTTCTTTTGCATGCATAGCTTCTCCTGTATGTTTTTTAAACACCTGTTCACTCTCCAAGTGAGAGTGAACATCTGTTCTCATTGCATCACCACACTACATACAGTACTTTTCTCATTCACTGGGTTATACCCAACACAGCTTGAGGTGTATCATTCAAGTCATTGAAGGATGAAGCATTGCTGCACATCTCCACCAATAGCTGCTAGTCCCCCTTTCTGCCCCACGCCAAAGAGTACAGTCGGTCCTTGGTATTCGTGGGTTTGGGATAAATGTCTCTCCTGCCTGCCAGATGCCTCATTGTCTCCCTTCTGCAGCTGCCCCAACATCTGGAGATGTTCACTTTCAATTTTATTTTTTAAATTTCTTTTTTAGAGGAAGCACGTTTTCAGATGACACAAAATTTTCCGGGTGGTGAAAACCAGAAAGGATTGTGAAGAGCTCCAGAAGGATCTCTCCAAGTTGGGGGAATGGGCAGCCAAATGGCAGATGTGTTTCAACATAGACAAGTGTAAAGTGATGCACGTTGGGGCAAAAAACCAAAACTTCACCTATAGGCTAATGGGTTCTGAGCTGTCTGTGACAGCTCAGGAGAGAGATCTTGGGGTGCTGGTGGACAATTCAATGAAGGTATCGACCTAGTCTGAGGCAGCAGTTAAGAAGGCCAATTCCATGCTTGGGGTCATTAAAAAAAGGGTTGAGAATAAAATAGCCAATATTATCATGCCATTGTAGAAATCGATGGTAAGACCGCACCTGGAATATTGTGTACAGTTCTGGTCGCCGCACCTCAAAAAGGACATAGTGGAGCTGGAAAAGGTGCAGAAGAGAGCGACAAAAATGATTACTGGGCTGGGGCACCTCCCTTATGAAGAAAGACTGCAATGTTTGGGGCTCTTTAGTCTAGAAAAAAGGCGCCTGAGGGGGGACATGATTGAGACATACAAAATTATGCATGGAAGGGATAGTGTCGATAAAGGGATGTTCTTTTCCCTCTCTCAAAACACCAGAACCAGGGGGCATCTGTTAAAACTGAGGGTTGGGAGAGTTAAAACAGATAAAAGAAAGTACTTTTTTACTCAGCGGGTGGTTAATCTGTGGAACTCTTTGCCACAGGAGGTGGTGATGGCATCTGGTCTTGATGCCTTTAAGAGGGGATTGGATGGATTTCTGGAGGAAAGGTCCATCGTGGGCTATAGGCAATGATGGATTGTGCAACCTCCTTACAAAGGTGGTGGGCTACTTCAGAGTACCAGGTGCAAGGGAGAGGCAACAGGATGCAAGAATCTTGTTGTCTCATGCCTCCCTGGGGCACCTGGTGGGCCGCTGTGAGATACAGGAAGCTGGACTAGATGGGCCTTTGGCCTGATCCAGCAGGGCTCTTCTTATGTTCTTAAGCAGGATGCAGCTGCATACCTGGCAGGTATAGGGAGATGAAGGCACTGATTTGGCAGTTGCCCTCTCAGCCTCCAAACTCTGGCCATTCTTTTCAGACAGGCCAGTTCCCCAGGCACAGGCATAGTCAGTCAGCATGTGCAATGTCACAATTTCTGTCTCTCCTTCACTTCTTGTGCTCAATGGATGCTGCTGGGAAGGTTGGAGGGGCACAGGTTCACTTAGGGCCCTGCTTGAGTGCCCCCTAATGGCGGTATTGGAGATTTCAAGTGTTCCTTGGGCAGCCTGGGAGATTTTTAAAAAAGAAAGAAAAAGAAAAAGGGGTGGGGTGGCAACCAGAATCGATGTCATAAGGTAGAAAGAAGGTCCGGCCAGATGACTAGCTATTCTGCCGGCATATCCTGATCATTGGTCCTCACCTCTCCTTTTAGTCGCTGCCAATGTCTTTTGGGGAGACAAAAAAGCACCACAAGTCTTATCTTCCACAGAAAGCACCACCTACACATTAGCTTGCTTGCAAGACCTCGGGCGTTTGCCATGTCATCGCAGCGAATGGCCTGTTTGAAGCGTTTCTCTTTGAAGCACAGAACAAGGTGAGTGTTGCTTTCCTTCCTGTGCAACACAGATTCCAAACAACGTAGGCCTCTTGCATTGGATTGGCAGCTGTCAGCAATTGACAACACATCAAACGACAAGGAAGACTCAATCTTCTCTTTCTTTCTCCATCGTTCATTTCCATCATGAAGTAAATGAATGGTGTGGCATACACAGCTCCACAGAGAAAGACTGCGTGTGTTTGTGTCTATTTCTGCACACGGAAACTCTACTCTGGATCTCTGGAGATGATTCTAATGCAATGGTCTTCTACAGGTGGCTTTTAAACCACACATTGGGTTGTACTCTGACCTAAGGTGGATCTCAACAGGGGCATTACTAGCATTTTATTTCATATTTGCTTAGGGTTTTGTTTCTTTTTAACAGAGAGAAGGGCATGTTGCCAATGACCTCACTTGCCAAAACTTGCACTGTTTCTCCAAATTTTCTCTCAGGGCACAATCCTAACCAACCTTCCAGCACCGGGGGAAGGGCAGTGCAGCTCTGAGGTAAGAGAACAAACATTCTCTTCCCTTGAGGAGGACGCAGTGACTGCCCTCCCCCCCAACTGCAGGAGGCAGCACATTCCAGGTATGTCAGTGCTGGAATGTTGCTTAGGATTGCACCGAAATTTCTTAGCTGACGTTCCTAAGAGTCAATCAGGACTTTGCTCTGGAAAGAGTGAGGCACAGGTCCTTCTAATCCAGATCATGTTACTAAAGGGCCATTGACTGGAATGGAAGACCCTGCAAGGCATTTTTGTGTCACCTTCTTCTAAGATTGTGCCATTTCAAGCACACAAATTGGCATAAACACGTTTGCAAGCACAATTCTTTCTGCGTAATATGTTAAGCACAAGGGACACTGTAAAGTATGTTTGGATCTTTTTAATATGCCATCCTCCCTGACTCTGAGAGTGGTCCCAGTTTGTATCAGGTAACCCCAAATATAGAACTGTTTAGGTTTTCAATCAATCAATCAATCAATCAATCAATCAATCAATCAATCAATCAA
>JAJKFI010000230.1:353557-377225 GCA_029204185.1 Lerista edwardsae | reverse complement strand
CAATCAATCAATCAATCAATCAATCAATCAATCAATCAATCAATCAAACAAACAAACAAACAAACAAACAAACAGTATTTATATACTGCTTTTCAACACAAAGTTCACAAAGCAGTTTACAGGCAAAAAAGAGTTAAATGGTTCCCTGTCCCAAAAGGGCTCACAATCTAAAAATCTCTACGTTTTGGATCAATCAGTATAAATATGCTTAGCATTTTCCGTTGTGTCTCTCCAAATCATGGTAAACTGGAAAATAGTGGTAACTTCCTTAACATTAAACAGTAATATAAAGATTTTGTACAGCCTTGTATACAGTATTATGCTGGCTGTACAAATTAAGTTTCATGCATCCAGCAATGCCCCCCTTCCAAAGACCCCTGCACCACACAAGCTACACCAAAGCCAAAGATCCAAAAGTCTCCGGAATTGGATTTTTTTTGGAGGTACAATCCAGAAGGGAACATCAAGTATCTAGCCTTATAGTTCAATGAATGAACAGAAGCATATATTAACTAGTTTCTACCCACAGCATATTTTCCAGATTTCTCCTCTAATACATTTTAAGTAGAAACGTTGAAAACTTTTTAGGTTTGCTGATCTCTCAAAGTCCAGTCTTTCTAAACAGATTCTGTAGATCCTCGCCTCACAGAGCAGAACAAGGGAGCCTCACATCACCTCAGGCAGGCCTTCAGCCAAAAGTCATGGAACATTCCATCACCTAAGGGAATGGTGCTTGTGAGGAAGAGCTGCCCACTTCCCCTGGAGCCTGACTGAAAGGGTGGTATGGGGGAAGAATCTGAGCTGCGCCACTGTTTTTGAAGACACTAACGAGGTGCTTCTGGAGTACTGTGTGGCATCTCCCCTTCTGTGTAATGGAACAGCCCAGAGGGAGGGAAAAAAGAGGAAAGAGAAAATCTGCAGTTATACGGTTTGCATCTGGCAGGCTTTAAGACCCAGGGGCAGACAACCTGCCTGCCTAGTTGCTGGCTAGTTGGGAAGCCTCAAGAAGGGGAAGCCTGGAGGAGGCCGAGAAGAAAAAAACACGGCCGCTGGAGTGACGGATATTTTAAAATTTGAACACAAAATTCCAGCCCTGCTGAGCTTCTCCTGGTCAGCTGCAACACCCTTGAACTTCTCTGACCCTCAGATAGGACCAGCCTTGATTTTCTGGTAAAAATCTTCTCACCTTAGGTGAGGATCTACAGTACATTTATATTGTAGGGTAATACATAATACTTCCCTATTGAAAAGGGAAGCTTTGATCACCCCTAGCACACCACCAGGCAAATGCCTGAGCAGATTCGCAGGAAACCCCGAACTAGGCTTCAAAATATAAAATTTGAACCAAATGACCAAGCACTTTGCTGTGGAATATCATGAAAATTGGCTTTTGCTGCCTTTGGGGACACAGAGAATTGGACAATATGTTTCATGCCTCTTATTGGCACCAACATGATTAGACTTTGGTCACGGTTCAGTGAGTAAATGAATACATGCGATGGTTAGTGACCATGCAGTTTGTTGCCTTTGCTGGTGTTTGCCTTTCCTGGCCAGAAATGCTGACTCCACAAGGAATGGGGATTTGGCATTTCAGTAAAACCATTTGCCATTTTGACACAGATCCCACTCTGATGAAATGATTCATTTAGGTGGAAGATTTATACCATGCCTTTGGATTAAGTAATTCTCAAGATGACTTATGCCATATTGTGACAATACAATATTAAGCATTTTTAAAGCGACATGCAACTCAGCAGACATTAGATGATGGCAGAGACCAAAGGTGCTTCTCTCCAGTTCTCAGGCACCTGCCAGTTGGAACAGAGCATTGTGCCTGGCAAGAATGGGAAAGAGCGTTCCTGAAACTGCTCCTCTGTAGCCAATGAGTGGGACCAAACTGATCCCCCCTTGATGAGATGTCATTTAGCTGATAGTACAGGTATGCCCATGTATTTGCAGGAGGTCTCTTCTACAGATCCCCTGCAGATACAGAAACTGCAGATAAGATATTGAGGATAATGGTGCCCCCTGACCCTTACGCATTAACGTTGTTTTAAAACTTAAAACCGGGGCGAAGTGTATCTTCTTGCTTTAACAGATCGCTGGCAGCATTTAAGCTTACAGCATGATTGAATCAGCTGCTGGTAACCTGAATGCTTCAGTTAGCTCTAAGGGGAAACAGAAAGCCGTTAACATCTGCATGGGGGTGGTGATATTTGGGGGTGATCCACTGATAACTGAAGTGGGCTCATCTTATTACAAAAGCCTATCTTATTCACATATTCATGTATTCTAGTAGAGCATTTTAATTCATTCTTCTAACAACTTGCACAGTATGTTCTTTCTCATTTATCCAATGCCACCTTACCACATTTTCTCCCTGTATAAGATTTCCTTGATTCTGTCAAAGCCGGCCACATAGGATCTTTCTTATACCTAAGAGATTAAGGGCGCAATCTTAACCAACTTTCCAGCACCAGGGTTAGGGCTATGCAGCTCTGAGATAAAGGAACAAATTCCCTTCCCTTGAGGAAGCCTCCATGACTACTACTCCACTGCAGGATGCAGCACATGCCCCAATGGCATGGCTACACCAGTGCTAGAAAGTTGGTTGGGATTGCACTCTAATACTACTCTTTTAGAAACTTACAGCCCAATACTATCTGGAAGTGGAATAGAGTTCTGAGGTTGTGATATAGGTTGTGATTTGCCCTGTGCTGCAGCCATTCTGACTGTGTAGCTATAGCTGGAAGCAGTGTAGGAGGCTTGCCATCTGATCAGCCTAGGTAAGTGCAATAGCGGGCAGAATGTGGTAGGAGGCATGGGAATGATAAGGTCTCACATTATATCATCAGGTCCAATCAACCCTTAGTGATGTGGATGCAGTATGCATGCCCCAGGATGCAGCGTGCATGCTAGAGTCTGCTGGCTTTCACCAACAGCCAGTGGTGACTGTTTGGATCCACCCCTTGATGTACTTATGTGAAGTTGCTGGGAAGGATAGCCTGCAAAGAGACAACTGAGAGGACATGTTAGTAATCTGTCTTTGTGAGCATATGCCCTGTGTGTTGTGCAAGGTGTGTGATTGTTCATGTAGAGTGGGGTGTTTGTGTGCCAAGTGATTATCCCTGCTAACTGGGCAAGAAGCACTTTTTCAAGTCCCTCTTATATTTAGCAGAGAGAGAGAGAGAGAGAGAGAGTGAGAGAGAGAGAGAGAGAGAGAGAGTAATTGTCCCTCTCCACCCCACCACAGTGTCTTTCCTAGTGCCGCTGCCGGTGGCGCCCCGCCCGGGGGGGGGGGGGCAGACGGACAGGGAGCCACTTTATATTTTTGCCTATAAACCCCTTTGTGAACTGTGTGTTGAAAAGCAGTATATAAATACTGCTTGTTTGCTTAGCTGCCAGAGATATGCGGTATCCTATGCTATGTGGAGTGAGGGTGATTTGGGTGTTGTGCTTTTACAAGCACCAAAAAAATGTGCCTGTCCCCTATGGGACCCCTCTAATCTACACCTGGTCTATAGCTGGCATAGAGACTTTCTACAAAAAGGGGCGTGTCTGCCCTGTTGTGTGGGGAATAGGCTTTGGCACTGCTGCACCTATGGTGCTCTGCCCATGTCATGCCCACGACATCCCCAAAACATGGTCAAGGAATATCCTCAGTGAGGATGGGGTCATGCTGGTCAGTTCGCATCAAGTTTGCGTTGTTGCAGAGTTTCAGGGTCACTGCACTGGTGTTTGGTTTGCATTCATCAGAGTAAGCCTTCTCCCACCAGTGGAGGTTTGCATTTTTTGCCAGCATTTCTCATGGATAGGATCAGTCCGATTATGACCTTAATGTAAGAAGCTGTGGAGGAAAGAAAAATCAAACTGGAAGAATTTAGTTTAGGAACCTTTATTGGCATAATAATACATAATATCTACAACATCAAACAAGCAAGCATGGGACCACTCACTTCCCAAAAATCCATAGGTAGGGAGACTATTTTCTTGAGGTTTAACAATCAAAAGTAAATAAGTTGCGACACTCTTTAGAATCTCAGGAGTCTCCATGGTTAGTAATATTCTAACTTTATCTGAATCAGGCCAACCCCCCATTTTTTCTAACTTTCTAACATTTTTTCTAATATTCTTTCTGAGGGCCACTATGAAGAGGACAATATAGCACCATGTGGGCAAGTGTTTCCACACTTCCAACTCACAGACACATTGCCCCTTTATACCTGCCATATAGTATGGCTGAAGGCATAACATTACACCTTGCCAGTGAGTATGTATGCCATTCCTGCAGACATTCTAATAGATAGAAAAATCTGGCCAATTGGCCTGGCTTAATTGGAATGTCTAAGTGCAGCGGAGAGCAAGATTTGTTCGCAGCACCCCTAAGTTCCTGTTACTCAATGTCCAGAATTCTAGTTTTGATCAAACGGTAAGCCTCGATTTGGCTTCGTGCTTCCAATGAGACAATATCAATTCCCATCTCATTTAGTTTTTTCCCAAGCTCAGTGGACCCAATAGGTGGGACAGAATATGAGAGGAGATAGTAAATCAGGCTGTTAGACAACTGGATGAGTTGTCAGCAATATAACGAAATTTGAGCAAGACTTAAATAACAGCGCAATCCTATGGACCACACAGTTTCGGCGCAACGCTCCCTTGCCGTGGGGAGGCTCCAGCCTCTTCTAAGCAGTGCTGGATATGGCGCTGGCCCATCGGCCTCGCCATTCCAGCACTGCTTAAGATTGTGCCCTTAGTCTCTGCCAAAGATCTCCATTCCTCTGAAAAGCTATTTTGTTGTAAGCCTTGGAAAAGGCCATCAGCAAGTCAATTAGAGTTGCAGTTTACAAGCAAAACAAACTGTTAAGTGTATGAACTTGGTTAAGAACCTACTAGAGATAAACATATGTATACAGTTTTAAAGTACATGAATACAAAGTAAAGGGGAAAACACACCCTGACAGTTCTGACTTCAATTTCTGTGTGGGTCAACAGAGGGAAGAAAATCAATCAGGGAGGAGATATAAACCCAGGCCAGCAAGCAAGAAATAAGGGTGACTACAAAGGCAAGCAATCGCTGCCCAAGCAAAGGCAAACAAATGCACACACACCCCAGCCCAAAATGGCTTTCTCAAAAGTTCCCATGCGGCACTCTGGTTTCTGCTCGGAGCATTGAGAAATTGCTGCTTCCTACTTCGACATTCGATTAAAGTCGCCCCAGCTTTGCACTGTGCAAGCTTGCTCTTGTTCTTGCCCTTCCTCCTCCTGATCCCTGACTGAAAACTATTTGTGGCAAAAGCGGTGCTATTTTGTGAAATTGATCTAAATTTATGTCAAAAGTAAGCAAAAGCAGTGTTTTGATCTACATTTCGTGTTATATACTAATTTGGGTAGAAATTATTATTTTACAAAGCACCCCTACTGATGGTCTAGATGTAGAAGTATTGGAAAGGGCCATGGAAAACAGGTCAATATAAGTACAACTATCAAGACACTGCAAATGTGGAGATGCCTTATGGACATGAGAGGGGTTGCTGGGAGGAGGAATGTCTCATTTAATAGGACAGGGAGAACCCAGAGCCCCTGCAAACTCAGAGTGCATCCATGAGAAGCAGATGAGGGTTTTTTGTTTTTTGGGGGTTTTTTTTAAAGAAAGGAGATGTTAATTCTCTTTGCCTTCTCCATATCCATTCCTCAGCATCTTTATACAATGAGGAGCCCACATTGGAAGGTATCTGGAAAGACATCAAAGAAAAAGAGAAGGTACATCCCTGTGCCATGCATGCTAAAATAATACTCGTATACCAATGAGAGGCATTTCATGCCACATTCCTTCTGAATGGCCACAGGAAGGATGGATAACTGCAGAGTGGCCAAAATGATTACTGGGCTGGGGCACCTCCAGTCTGAGGAAAAGCTACAGCAGTTAGGGCTGTTCTGTCTAGAAAAAAGGTGCCTAAGGGAGGGGGACATGACTGAGACGTGCCAAATGCAAGGGATAGATAGAGTAGATAGAGGGAAGTTATTTTCCCTCTCACACAAAATCAGAACCAGAAGGCCACATCCACTACAATGGAGAGTTGGGAGAATAAGAACAGATAAAAGAAAATACTTTTGTACCCAGCAGGCAAATTAATCTGTGGACATCCTTGCCATAGGCATCTGGTGATGACATCTGGTCTCGGTGGCTTCTTTCAAAGGGGATTGGGCAGATTTCTGGAGGAAAAGTCCATCGAAGGCTACAGGCCAAGATGAGTGGTGCAACCTCCTTATTTTAGAAGTAGGCTACCTCATAATGCCAGGTGCAAGGAAGTGGCAACAGGATGGAGGCATCTTGTGATCTTGTGTCCTCCTGAAGCAACTGGTGGGCCACTGAAGATACAGGAAGCTGGACTAGTTGTTCCTTTGGCCTGACCCAGCAGGGCTCTTCTGGTCTTATGAACCTCTATCAGTTCCAGCTTTCAGAGGTATTGATTGAAAGATGTGTGGACAGCACTGGCAAGGCATAGAAATGTCCTTCCTTCACACTCTGATTGTTTCAACATACAATGTAATCACTTATTTGGATGCGGCCAATGATTTGCGCTGAGCGGTAGAGGGAAGGTAGGGCCATACTCAAAGAATGATATACTAAAGTAATAGTGGTGAGTGAGATACACACACACACAAGTCCATTGGGAAGGGGGTAGTTAAAGAGTGAATGGGTGGGATGGGAGTGAATGTTGGGAACATTATGTAGAAGTGAAGATGGTGCATTTCTGTGGGTATTGTCCAGGGGGAGCTTTGAGGTTTCTCCTATTATATGTGATGATGGTTTCTTTATCATCTCTGTTCAGGTTCTTTGAAACTTTTTTCAGAAGGACCTGAATCAAGAAGCTGTATCACACTCATCAGGCAGCAACCCAACAGAGAAATGTCTAAGGGCAGAAATCAATATCTAGGCTACCAGCTTTCCCAAGGGCCACCTAAAGCACACATCTGAAGCATACATTTGAGATGAAGCAGCATACTTCTCATTCTACATTAAGGCTCCGGTCCGATATAGAAATTTTCCTGAAATTAAGTCCTATTGTGAACATGTGAAATCAGCTGTTCACATGCAACTTGCTCCTGAGTAGGCATGCACAGGCTAGCACTCTGAAATACTATTTATATCAATTTAGAATATTTTTAAATTCCATTGTTCAATGTTTTAACATTTGTCTTTCAAAAAGAAAAAAAAAACCTGAAATCAACCCCATGAGATGGGGATGAGATAAAGTGGATTTGTAGAAATAAATGGCAAGGTGGGGGTATCATGATGTGCTCCTGCACTTTAACATTTTGGGCACAATCCTGTGCATATCTGCTCCTATTGTGTTTGGATGGGGCTTACTCTCAGGGAAGTGTTGAAAGGATGGCAGCAGTATCATTACACACCATTGTGAGTGTGGCAGAGAGCAGGGCTGAGAAGCCATCTGGCACAACCATAGTAACATCATGTTAAACATAACTTTGACCCTGTGCAGGGTCATTACTGCTCAGAACAGATCTAATACACGAAAAAGGGGTCAGGCAAAAATCGGAGGTGTGGTGAGGAGGTTGAGAGGACAGGTTGAAAGTGGGGCCTCAAGCAGTCAGGGACGTTGACTCTCATCTGTACCTTCCGCTCTCCCAGGAAATCATGGAGGAGTTTGCAGACCACCCAATGGGCATTCTAATTTACAGGAGCTGCATGGACACGGTTACCCTATTAAGGTATCTCTTGTTGGGGCTGGGTCGAGTGTCTCTATTCAGATGGGGGGGTACTTGCAAGGGGAGGGTTTCCTGGGGGAGAGAAGGAACACTTAGATGTGCAGGAAAGCAAAGGCCAAAAGGGAAGGGAAGCGCCAGGGCTGCTCCACTCACCTGAGGATGGGCCAGCCTCTGCTCCTCACACCGTCCGATGTTCTTGCTCTGCAAGAACTACCTTCCCCTCTTCCTCTCTGTCCCGCTCTTCCTTTTCCAGTCCAGGAAGTAGGAGGCAAAAGAGGGGTCAGTCAGGCCTACTGAGATATGGCAGCCTCCACCAATCTGCTGCCTGAGGCAACCACTTTAGTTGGCCCTGGGTGAGCCCTGCTCTTCTCCATGGAAAAAAAAACACCTCTGCCAGCTCCTCTATCTCTCTCCCCTCTGTCTTGACAGCAAGTTTAAGCCTGGAATGGGCCCCAAATTAGAAAATAACATCCTGCAGCTCACCTTAAAAAGGACGATCGACTGGGGCCTTTGGCATCAAGATATCTGCAGCAAGGTAAATGGTTCCTGATTGTGATTGTGGCCAGTACACCTGCTGGGCCTGTGATTTGTAGCCGGTCAGCCTAGCTGACTACAACTTAGTGCCCCAGCTGAATCAGGAAGAGGCGGGCTCTCTGCTGCCTCTTGCTGAGCATGCTGGGTTGGGTTGGGGCCAAGGGGAACTCCAGCAACAGCACCAAGACTCTTTGTTTCCTTACAGATCATGTACCATCAGGCGTCCTCAGCATTAAGTTATATGCTGGGGATGTTGTTGGCCGAGGACCCCACCTGGAAGCACCTCCAGGGAATGTTAGGGGTAAGTCTGGAAGTCTGTTGTCAGAAGCACTGCCAGCAGCTTCTTTTATTTCTTAGCCTTCTATTTCTGCTTCCTTCCATAGCACTTCACAGAGTTTCTCAACTCAGAAGACCCCGAAACACAAGTGGAGGCTCTTATCATGTCAGGCTCCCTGGAGAGACTGGCAGCCAGATGTGGCATTTACCGTGTTCCATCATTTTTTTTTCTCCAAACATTTTTTAAGAAGAGGCAGGCTCTGTTGCCTCTTGTTGAGCATGCTGGGTTGGGGCCAAGGGGAACTCTAGCAACAGCACCAAGACTCTTTGTTTCCTTACAGGTCATGTGCCATCAGGCGTCCTTGGCACTGAGCTTCACGCTAGGGATGTTCCTGGTCGAGGACCCCACCTGGAAACACCTCCAGGAGATGTTAGGGTAAGTCTGGAAGTCTGTTGTCAGAAGCACTGCCAGCATCTTCTTTTATTTCTTAGCCCAGTGTGGTAATTCTGTGGCACTGCTTCCTTCCACAGCACTTCACAGTTCCAGAACTCTGAAGACCCTGCAACAAAAAGAGAAGCTCTCGTAATATCAGGCTCCCTCCAAAGACTGGCGGCCAAGTGTGGCATTGACCGTAAGGTCCTTGCTTTATATTCACTGGGTTGGCCGGGGGGGGGGGAGAGAGACTGCAGAGCCTAGATGCAGGCAGTAGGTTGGTCTGAGGAGTCTCTCCCAAGGCTAGCGTCCTGGTTACCGGTTCTGGGCTGGAAAGTAGTCACACAGACACGTCCATAAGGCAGATTCCATCAGTGCCAGGGATGAGGCAGTAGCAGGCTGAGGGCTCTGCCTTGCAAGTAGTCTGAGAAGGCTGCCCTGGGGGAAGGAAGAGAAAGGGGCTGCTGTATAATCTCCCTCCCTTCTGCAGGCTGAGGCAAGAGGGGAGGGTTCTCCAGCCCAGGCAGCAGGATACTTTTCCAGGTCAAGGGATGGATGAGACCCAGAACGGGAGTACTGCAAAAGAGCAGCCCCCCACCCCCCTCCGCTGGAGCAACATTTCCCTCTGCCTGCCCTCTCACTTGGGTGGTGGGACCAGGCCTGAAAGGAAACTGAATGTGGGCATACAGAAGAGAGCAACACATCTGTCACCACCATTTGGTAATATTATACAAGCACACATACAACTTGTATGCATAGCGCTTGAATTATGCTGATGGACATCTTTGAGCAAACACTCCTCAGAATGAATAAGCGGTTTTAAGAAGACAAATTCCTAATATTCCTAAAATTCCACATTGTTTAAATGTCAATGTGAGAATGTCAATTTTTTCACCTGCAGAACTTTGAAGACATCCAAGGCTGCAGCATAATTTCAACTCTGCAACACTGAGAGAGGCCGGCATGTTCACCTGGGTTTGGCAGGCCTGGGCATTGCTGGTGGTGCCCGATGCTCAGCCTTGCCTAGCTCTCAGCCCCCTCTGAGCAGGGGGGTTCATTGTGAACAGTGGGCTGCCTCAGGAAGAGTCACAGTGGCCACCTGTTGTGACTCAAGAAGGAGCCAAGGGGGGCAGAGGCAAGACTTGACTTGAGACTCAGCACTGTGACTCCTGTGCACCACTGCATTGCTGTGGTGGTTGCTGTTTTTCTATTATAGCTTTCGATAAATTTTAATGTTCTTGCTGTTGTGTATTTATCTGTTGTTAATTGTCAGTTTTTCTACTATAGCTTTTGTTAAATTTTAATGTTGTTCTTGTTGTATATTTATCTCTTGTTAATTGTCTGTTTTTCTATGCCAATAAAGTTTAACCTAACATTACATAACTACGGGTGTGATTTTTTGGTGATATTTTTTTCCAAAATTTCCTGATTAAAATAGCAAATTGCGGTATTTTGTGCTTCTATTCTACATTCTCAGTCCAAGTTCTCATTTTTATTAATTTTAAATGCTTTCAAGGTGTGCTAGGTTGATGATACAGGTGGTGCAGATGCAGCCACAGTATTATTTCTAGTTGGAAAAGTAGTCTTACTGTATTTTAATTTCTGAAAAAATATCTTAAACACCAAAATGCAGTGTTTTGTGTTTTTATTCAGATATTTTAATCACCAAAAGGTGGTTGTTAATGCCCAAAAGGCGGCTTTCAACAACAAAAAACCACCCCAATATGTAATGTAACGCAAAACATAACATAAAACATCACAAAAAACATAACCCCTAACAAAACATAACACATCGCACATAACACAAAACATAACCCCTAACGTAAAACATAACACAACATAACACATAACAGAAAACATAAAGCCTAACACAAAATGTAGCACCTAACATAACACAACACATTGCACATAACGCAAAACATAACACCTAACATAACACATAACCAGTGGTGGGATTCAGGGGGTTCGCCCAGGTTCTATAGAACCAGTTGTTAAAGGGCCGGGCCCTGCCCACTCGCTTACCTTGGCTGGCTTCGGGTTTTTTTTTTGGCTCCGGCAGTTCGAAAGCACCTAAAATGCAAGTAGATAAATAGGAACCACTTTGGTGGGAAGGTAATGGCGTTCCGTGCGCTACGGCGTAGAATCATGCTGGCCACCATGATCGGACAAAAACGCCGGCTCACAGGCTTTGAAACGGAGATGAGCACCGCCCCCTACAGTCGGTCACGACTAGACCATTCGGTCGTGGGGAAACCTTTACCTTTACCTTTTTATGACATCATAGAACCGGTTGTTAATTTATTTGAATCCCACCACTGCATAGAAGCACATAAAGCATAACACCTAACATAACATAAAAGTTGACACCACAACACATAAATGTTGAGCTGCTGGTACTGCCTGAAGCTAAGCAGGAAAATCTGTGGTTTGCTTTTGGATGGGAGATGGATGCCAAGTTGTAAAAAGCTGCAGTACCTGTGGTGGCAGAACAGAGTCGTGGTGGCGCTGAGTAGCTCACCGCAAGTGAGAGCTGCAAGTGAGAGCTCCTCACTGCAAGTGAGGAGGCCAGCTGGCAAAGAATGGAATACAACCTTGAGGACCTGTCCAGGTGCAATGCCTGGCACGCGTATGCCTTACAGTCTGGCAGCAAACACTGCGGAGGTCTGGCCCCCCCAGCGCCCCTGGGGGTGGGGATGTGCAGGGGGTGCCACGTAAAAACGATAAAAAACGGCCGACCTTGGCGTCGAATCCGTAGTTTCCAGGGTCGCCAAGACGAGCGGCGACGCTCCCGGCACTACTGGAGTCTGGGTTCGGGCCCCCTCGGCATGGGGGGGGGGGCGAGAGGAGGTGCAAAACAAAACATCCACCATGACCTGCTGGAACGCCTGGAGCGATTGACACCAAACTTGGTACGTGTATGCCTTATGGTCTGGCGACCAATACATGGCAGCCCCCGGGGGTAGAGGTGCGAAGGTGCCCTTGCCGTTGGGAGGCTCAAGCCTCCTCAAAACAGCATTGGATTTGGCACTGGCCAGCCGGCCTTGCCAATCCAACGCTGCTTAGGACTGTGTCCTCAGGGAGGCCAGCACACAGAAGTGTGGCCAAACTTTGCTGGCCTAACTCAGGTTAGGATTGCTTTCTGAGCCTGAGTACCTCTGGACTGAAGCCAAGCTAAAACCAATAGGTTTTAGCCAAGCTAGAACCAGGGGTGAAGGGGCAGTTTTGGCAAAAGCAGAGATTGCTGCTTTTTGGTAACTCACTCAACAGCAGAACACTCTGAAATACATTGGGGCTCGAGGATTAATTAAAGCAATGGAAAGATATTTTACTTTATTATGACAGAACCAGAGTGATGAGAAAGATCTTAGGCGATGCTCCGGGCCTACAAAGAGGGGAGTACCACTACACTGGAACTGGGCAGCCCAGTCCCAAGCTAACTCCCTGTGCAGCACTGCCAATGCCACATCTGCTGTATCCCGTGGGGAAAGTTTGGCTGCTGAAGCCCTCCTCAGGGTAAGGGAAAATCTGTCCTCATGCCCTGGGGGTAAGCCTCAGTAGCCAATATGAGACAACTTGGTCCTGTGCCAGCTCTGCAGTCTCTGTTGACTCAGGAAGGTGGATCAGGCCTGGGAAAGGTGTTAGGATTCAGTGAGCGCCACAGCTGTTTAACTTGCCCCCTTTCTGGGCCCAATCATCCCTCCTCTCCGCCCCGTTGCCTCCGTTTTGCCTGTCCCCACCCCATTCCACCTCTCAAGCCCTGTGCAGGCTGAAAGGGGTTTATGCCACTAAAACACTTGTTCCAGTGGTGCAAAAGCCACTTAGGATTTGGCATAAGTGAGGGGATCCACGTCTGTCAAGCAAGCCCCATATCTGCGCACACCAGGCCTATTGAGAAGAGGAAGGAGGTCCTTAAGCACACATTTCTGACTAGAAAATCCTGGGTTTGTCCTTCTGGAGAGAAACCAGGATGATGTGTTGCTGTGTAATTCTAGAAAAGCAGAGGGAACTTACATGGTATCAATCTATGCTGAGCCCTATGATTGACTGTTTACATGGCACGATGGAATGTCATTCTTTAAAAACACATTTGCACAACTGCATAGTGTGTGTTTTGAAATACAAAGTTTGTGTGGGGAATTAGATATAATAGGAGTGGACTGTGAATAGGGTCACTCAGTTTGTTCCATTGTCAGAGCAGGACCCAACCTCTCTTCCACATATTTTGAGTTTGAAGGACAGTAATACGACAGTAGGGGAGATTTCAAACAGTACAGTACCTCTCCCGGATTATTCTGAGGGCTTCCAATTACAGAATGCTGCCAAACAATCAGAAACATAGAATTATCCTCTCATAACAATAAATGTAAATGAGGATAAAAATTGATCTGCAAAATATCTTCACAACAAATGTAGACTTTATTCCACTGAGGTGCAAAATTAGGTTGCCAAGGGTCTTGTAAGAAATGATAAATATTGATTCACTGTGGGCTGTGCAAAGTAGGGGTGGGGTGAGGGCTTCTAATGGGGTCCAATTATTTCAGGCTACATTTCATTTTGTCTTGTGACTGAATGCGATGGCAAAATCGCATTCTGCTCAGACACTGAAAAACAGAGCGTAAGAACTGGACCACATCGGAGGCAGGCACAATAAGGTGAATGAGCCACAGACAGCCTGCACTGGATCCTCTGCATTTCATATACCCTGTGCTATACAACAACTGATGTAGAGCAACTTGGGGACTGGTTCATTCATGACTCACCCCATACTTGCATCTGCAGAGAACATAATCTTAAAAGCTCCCTATCTCATTCACTGCCTTGTCACTGGCTCTACCTGCAGACTAGCATGGCCCAACTTGTGCTTGCAGGAAAATGTTGTACAAGATGAGCCTGAGGGTGCAATCCTAACCTGGACTTAGGCCAGCAAAATTTGGCCAGCACAAGGGCCACAGGAAAGTGTGTTTGGACTATTCTCGGAGTCAGGGACGATGGCACATGTCTGTGTGCTGGCCTCTCTGACTCCAAGAGTGGTCCAAACATACTTTATGGTGTCCCTTGTGCTGGCCAAACTTCGCTGAATTAGGTTAGGATTGCGCCGTGGGGACTATAGCATAGCTAGAGAGGGTCAAAATGGTAAGTACTGCAGGCTCCACAATGTGCCATACGAGTGGCGCTTCCCCCTTAGTGGTCCTACCATTTTGAAGGGGTAGGCAGAGGCCCCAGGCATTGCACTGGCAGGCAGGAGGAGGGCAGTGATGAGGCACAGGTACTCCCTTGGCTACGTATGGCTTCAAAATGGAGCCTGGCATGGCATGGTGGAGCAGTGATGGGGGTCGGGAACTGGGGGGGGGGTGCTCCTCCTTTTCTACCCCTGGACAGCCCTTTGGTAGCCCATTGAGTCCGCAACTACCCCTCTCCCCTACCATTGGAGCCATTCGGGGCAGTAACCATAATGCGCAGGAGATGCCTTTTGGGGTGTGTGAGCGCCTATACATTGCCGTAGCTAACCCAGAATGACTCCAATGCTGACTGGGAGGGACCACTTACATGGCACAATGCAGCACCTGGAATATTTACCATTTTACCCACCTCAAGCTATGCTACCGGGCAGGAAGGAGTGTTTCCTCAGGAGAGGGTGTTTGCTCATGACAAATGTCCACAAACCTCCTTAGAAATGTCCTTTTGTCTTTCAGTAACTCTTTATGCTCCCCTTGGGGAAAAAACAACAACTGCTGTTTCTCTTTGTTAGAAACCCTTTGGACATTCTTTGTGAATTTCACCACAGATTAAATACATTTTGTATCCGAAAAATCACTGCTGAAGGTTGTGTGTGGATTGAGTTCCTTTTATTTCTTCATACCAACTTCAGTTTGTGATGCAGGGATAATTTTAACATGGAAACTAAGTTTTTACGAAATGTTCTGGATTTTCATTTGTAAAATATGCAATAAAGTGTCTTGGATTTTCTTTCCTAAAATATGGTAATTTAAAGAGGGTTGCATACTTTAGGAAGACAGTATGGTAACCCTATTTAAGCAGGAAAACCTTCATAGACAAGGAATTTCAAAATTCTATACCAAGTAATATTTTTCAGTAGCAATGAATCACAATGATTTTAATTACCTGTGCAAAGTAATCCCATTTTTCGTACAGTGATTCGCACACCCGTATGCAGAACATGCAGGCATGCTTAAAGAGGTTGATATTTTACACACGTGCAGGGAGATTTTCATTCGTGAATTCATGGCAATCCTCCTTGGCGGCAATGATCTGACTGAGTCAACAAATATGGCGGCAGGTGCCCGGATGTGGCTTCAAGAAAATGATGTCATGCCGTCTCCTGCTGTTAAACCTCCTTTACTTGGAGAATCTCCATGCAGCCTGGAGAAAAGGAAATGGGAAATTTGATTTTAAAAAAAGAAAGAAAAAGAAAAAGGGGTGGGGTGGCAACCAGAATCTATGTAGAAAGAAGGTCGACCTAGATGACTAGCTACTATTCTGGTGGCATATCCTGATCATTGGACCTCGCCTCCCCTTTTAGTAACTGCCAATGTCTTTTGGGGAGACAAAAAAGCACCACAGGTCTTATCTTCCACAGAAAGCACCACCTATGCATTAGCTTGCTTGTATGTTTGCAAGACCTAGGGTATTTGCCCTGTCATCGAAGCGGATAGCCTGTTTGAAGTGTTGCTCTCTGAAGCACAGAACAAAGTGAGAGTTGTTTTCCTTCCTGTGCAACACAGTTTCCAAACAATGTAGGCCTCTTGCACCGGATTTTTTTTTTTTTTTGAATGGCAGCTGTCAGCAATTGACATCAAATGACAAGGAAGACTCAAGAGTACAATCCTACACTGCGCTGGATTGGCAAGGTCGCCCGGCCTGTGCCAAATCCAACGCAGTTTTGGGGAGGTTGGAGCCTCCCCACGGCAAGGGCACATTCGTGCCCTTACCGTAGGGGAAGCTCCAGCCTCTCCAATGCCGTACTCAGATCTGTGCCGGCTAAACAGCAGGCACAGATCTGAGGAGACCATGCAGCTTCCCAATCAGGCTTAGGATTTGGCCTTATGACCGAATCCCAAGCCCGCCCACGTCCTGCCCCCAACCTCCCTCCCCCCCCACCAATCCCGTGTCTGGGCAGACACAGAGCCTCCCTCCAGCTTCGGCCAACTCATAGCATCAGTCTGACAGCTCTAGCGCCGACACGGGGTGCCGCTTGGATCTCAACAGGGGCATCACTAGCATTTTATTTCATATTTGCTTAGGTTTTTCCTTCTTACATTGAGAAACGCATGCTGCCAATGACCTCACTTGCCAAAACGGGCACTGTCTCTCCAAACTCTCTCTCAGGGCACAGTCCGAACCAACCTTCCAGGGGGAAGGGCAGTGCAGCTCTGAGGTAATGAACACACATTCCCTTCCCTTGAGGAGGACGCAGTGACTGCCCTCCCCCCAACTGCAGGAGGCAGCACACGGCAGCTACGTCAGTTAAGTGCCGGAATGTTCCTGAGGGTTGCCCCAACGTTTCTTAACTGACGCTCCTGAGAGTCAGTCAGGACTTTGCTCTGGAAGGGGTGAGGCACAGGCCCTTCTAACCTTGTCATGGTCATGTTAATAAAGGGCCATTGATTGGAATGGAAGGCTCTGGCCCCGTGGGGCGTCTTTGTGTCACCTTCTTGCAATTTCAAGCACTCCACATTGGCATAAACACATTTGCAAGCACAATTCTTTCTGCATAATATGTTCAGCTTAGGGAGCAATCTAAACAGGGACTTAGGCTGGCACAGTTAGCATTAGGGTTTGGCTGGCACAAGGGACACCATAATGTATGTCTGACCACACTCGGAGTCAGAGAGGCCAGCACACAGACTTGCACCATCCTCCCTAACTCTGAGAGTGGTCCAAACACACTTTATGGTGGCCCTGGCCAAACTGCCAGCCTAACCCAGGTTAGGCTGGCTGATCTCTCAGAGTCCAGTCTTTCTAAACAGATTCTGTAGATCCTCACCTCACAGAGCAGAACAAAGGAGCCTCACATCCCCTCAGGCAGGCCTTCAGCCAAAAGTCAAGGAATATTCCATCACCCTCAAATAAGAGGCAAATCTTAGGGAATGGTGCTTGTGAGGAAGAGCTGCCCACTTCCCCTGGAGCCTGACTGAAAGGGTGGGGGAAGAATCTGAGCTGCGCCACTGTTTTTGAAGACACTAACGAGGTGCTTCTGGAGTACTGTGTGGCATCTCCCCTTCTGTGTAATGGAACAGCCCAAAGAGAGGGGGGAGGGGGAAAAAGAGGAAAGATAGAAAACCTGCAGTTGTACTATGTTTGCACCTTGCAGGCTTTAAGACCCAGGGGCAGACAGCCTGACTGCCTGCCTACTTGCTGGCTAGTTGGGAAGCCTGGGAAAGACAGAGAAGAGAAAACAAGGCCGTCAGAGTAAAGGGAATTTTAAAATAGATATACAAAATTCAAGCCTTAATGCCAATAAAGGTTTATCACATCACATCACATAATTAAGCCCTGTTGAGCTTTTCCTGGTCTTGAACTGCCCTGACCCTCAGATAGGACCAGCCTTGATTTTCTGGTTAAAACAAAAGCAAAAAAAAAAACCTTATAGATGAGGATCTACAGTACATTATATTGTAGGGTAGTACATAATACTTCCCTATTAAAAAGGGAAGCTTTGATCACAACCCCAGCCAAATGCCTGAGCAGATTCGCAGGAAACCCCGAACTAGGCTTCAAAATATAAAATTTGAACCAAATGACCAAGTACTTTGCTGTGGAATAACATGAAAATCGGCTTTTGCTGCCTTTGGGGACACAAAGAATTGGACAATATGTTTCATGCCTCATTTTGGCACTGAAATGATTAGATTCTATCACGGTTCAGTGAGTAAATGAATACATGTGATGGTTAGTGACCATGCAATTTGTCGCCTTTGCTGGTGTTTGCCTTTCCTAGCCAGAAATGCTGACTCCACAAGGAATGGGGATTTGGCATTTCAGTAAAACCATTTGCCGTTTTGACCCAGATCCCACTCTGATGAAATGATTCATTTATGCGGAAGATTTATACCATGCCTTTGCATTAAGTAATTCTCAAGGTGGTTTATGCCATATTGTGACAATACAATATTAAGATTTTTTTAAAGCGACATACAACTGAGCAGAAGAGGAGCAAATCAAAGAGTGTATGATACAATGGGCAAAAAATGTAGGACATGAGATTTCAATGGAACATTGGGAATGTTTATGGACTAAAAGATTAAAATATACATTAAATGTCAACATTAAAGAGAGTTTTTTATAAGATTATGTACAGGTGGTATATAACACCAGTTAAAATATCAAAAATGTATAAAAATGTGTCAAACAAATGTTGGAAGTATAAGAAAAAGGAAGGTTCATTTTACCATACGTGGTGGACATGTACAAAAGTAAAAAAAAAAATACTGGACACAAATACATCAATAGATTCAAGGAATCTTTAAAGTAAACTTTAAAATGAGACCAGAAGCTTTTTGTTAGGTATAATTGAAGATCAGGCACTAAAGGGTAATGAAATTGTATTTCTCTATATGACTACCGCAGCAGGAATACTATATGCACAATATTGGAAAGTTCAAGAAATGCCCACAGTAGAAGAATTGTGGATAAAGATTTTGGACTTAATGGAAATGGATAAACTCACAATCTTAATTAAAGAGAAGTCAGTAAAGACATTTATGGAGAACTAGAAACCACTCATCGACTTCCTGCACTTTAGAGCAACAAATTACAGAATAGATGGATAAATCGATAAAACAGACATAAAATTGTGTGTTTAAGGTTTGAAATAAGTAAGAATATATATAGTCTGAGAGACATAATTGGTAAAAAAGGTAATTATAGCTACACTGTAAAGGATTTAAGTAATTTAAACGTATTGCTCCACTCTAACATTATATATTTAGAACTGAATGTTGGAAGAAATTTTTATGATTTGTATTTTTTGTTTGGTGATGGGAATTAAAATAAAATTACAAATGAAATGGATTAAGTTATTCTCAAGGTGGCTTATGCCATATTGTGGCAATACAATATTAAAATTCTTTTTAAAGCAACATACAACCAAACAGACATTAGTCCTCTAATGGGTGGCAGAGACCAGAGGCACTTTTCTCCAGCACTGGACTCATCAGGCACCTGCTGGTTGGAACAGAGCATTGTGCCTGGCAAAAATGGGAAAGAGGGTTCCTAAAATTGCTCTTCGTAGCCAATGAGTGGGACCAAGCTGATCCCCCTTAATGTCATTTAGTGATAACTAAGTATTGGAGAAAGTACAGGTATGCCCCATCTCTGCAGTGGATCTGTTCCACTGATGGGGGGGGGGGAACTGATCCATTGATCACTGAAGTGGACCCATCTGTACAAAGGCCTCTTTCATTCATGTATTCTGAGATGGCCCATAGTTTGCAACTTTCTAGCAGAGCAGTTTATTCATTCCTCCAAAAGCTAGCACAGTATGTTCTTTCTCATTTATCCCATGCCACCTTACCACATTTTCTCCCTGTTTAAACGTCCCCGATTCCATCAAAGCTGGCCACATAGGATCTTTCTTACACCTAAGAGATTAAGGGCGCAATCTTAACCAACTTTCCAGCACCAGGGTCAGGGCAATGCAGCTCTGAGATAAGGGAACAAATTCCCTTCCCTTGAGGAAGCCTTCTTCTCCACTGCTGGATGCAGCACATGTGAGTGCTGCTGTAGCTGGAAGCAGTGCAGGAGGCTGGCCATCAGACCAGCCTAGGAAAGTGCAATCGAGTGCAGAATGGGGTAGGAGCAGTGATGTCATTCAGGGGGAACGGACCAGAACGGGCGTTCCGGATCCTAATGGGCTCCGTGGCTGGTTCCGGGTTCCCGACAAGTGCCAATCAAAAGTGAGTTCCTGTTCCTAAATCATTTGAATGACACCACTGGGTAGGAGACATGGGAATGAGAAGGTCTCACATTATTTCCTCAGGTCCCTCAGCGATTTGGATACAGATTGCATGTCCCAGGATGCAGTGTGCATGCTAAGGTCTGCTGACTTTCACCAACAGCCAGAGATTGTGGTGAGGCTGTGTGAAGCTCTTGATGTCCCTGTGTGAAGCTGCTGGGGAGGATGGCCTGCAAAGAGAGGGAACGTGTTACCGATCTGTCTCTGAGCAATATCCCTGGTTGTTGTCAATTAAAGCTGCAATTTACCGCAAGACAAAAACTCTTAAGTGTATGAACTCTGTTAGAAACCTACTAGAGATAAACATGTGTATATAGTTATAAAGTACATGAATACAAAGTAAAGGGGAAAACACACCCTGACAGTTCTGACTTTAAATTCTGTGTGGGTCAACAGAGGGAAGAAAACAATCAGGCCTGTTAGAAAAGGAGGAGATGAAGAGCCCAATTCTAAGCAGGTTTGCTCAGAAGTCAATCCCATTGCAGTCAATGGGGCTTACTCCCAGGTACATGGAGCTAGGATTGCACCCAAAACTGCTTATCCATGGACTGATTTCCATAACAAATCAGCTTTCCTGGTTAACGACCAGCCTTGCATTCCAAAATCAAAATGGCCTGCCTCATAATCATTGGAAAGCACAGAACAAGGTTGTCATGATCAATGCATCTGCCTGGAAAAGTGGAAAGGTTTTTGAATGAGTCCCACAGGGCTCTGGCAGAGCTTGCTAGACTCACTGAATGAATGGTGTGCCACGGCCGAGACTAATTTTCTCCCTTCCGTTCTTCTAAGTTCAGTTGTGATGTGATGGTAGCAATGGCACTGCCACATGCGCACTGCCGCCAACTAAGAAAAAAAAGGGGTTTCAGGACATAGCTGTCAGCAGGGGTGACTGGAGATGCCACCAAAGGATTTGGCATTTATCTCAATGCCAGATAAATTCTGAAATCCTTTTTTTCCTTAGGTGGCAGTGGTAGCAGGAATATAGAAGTGTCATTGCCACTGTCACCACCAACTAGCCATCCCCACACATACTTGGTGCTTCCCTTATGTTGGTCCAAGAAAACTGGGCAGGTTTCCAGATTGGTTGTATTGTACCTCTCTTCCTATTGGTTTATGACAGCCACGAACCCTGGAAATTTGGGGTAAAGTGGGAGCTTGCGCCTAGCAGCTGCTTCACCTTCTTGTTGCCTCCCCTTACCTGCCACTCTTCCCACCCCAGAGAGGCATGCTTAGAGCAGCTGCTCGCCCTCCTCCTCAGAGCCAATCCCAACGGTAAGAGCAAAACAGAGTCTACACTGGCTAGGAATGGCTCTGTATAGGAGGGGAGGTGGTTGCTTGCAAAACGTAGTGCTGTGTTCCCCCAACAGGTACACAACTGCCACGCCCCAGACTGGGAGTAGGCAGAGGGCAGGGGCTGCAGAGCAGAAGGAAATGTGCAGGGATAGAATGGAGGGCTCCAGTGCCTCACTCAGGCTCTGCTCGCATGCACATTGGTAGACAAAGCAAATGTGCCCAAAGCGATTATCGTGGATTAAAAGCCATCACAATGAAACAAAAGAAAATAAAACAAACAGTATGCTATGAGAAACCACGGCTATGGGGGAGACAATGGCAAGGCCACTGTGACACGCCATTGCAGCTGACATCACCGCCTTCCACCTCATGTAACAGAACACAGGGTTTGCTGGCAGAGCATCTTGACGGTTCTCTGTCTAGCAGCAGGTCTCTGGTGCTTGCCAGCTCTTCCTAGTTGTGTGGTGCTCACCAGCTTTTCCTAGTTGTCTGGTGGTCGCCAGCTATTCTTAGTTATCTGGTGCTCACCAGCTGTTCCTAGTTGTCTGGTGCTGGCTCATTTTTTGGCAACTTCATCTACTGTGCTACAAATAGAGAGAAAGAAATAGTGAAAATGTAAGTATGATTTTTAATAGTATTGAATACAATTGAATCTTTTGGGCCCCCTCCTTTGGCTCTGGGACCCCCTTTTTGACCCTGGCTATGAATTACCCCCTGCACCTCCCTTTCCATGAGGCCTGGATGAGATCATTCTGAGGGCCTCCTCCCTCCTAGCTGAAAGATGAAAATGGTGACTGCGCCTCCTCCTTCCAAGACAAAAATGATGACTGAGCTGGGGCACCCCTTATGAGGAAAGACTGCAGTGTTTGGGGCTCTTCAGTCTAGAAAAAAAGTGCCTGAGGGGGGGACATGATTGAGATGTACAAAATCAGACATGAGATGGATAGAGGGATGTTCTTTTCCCTCTCTCACAATACCAGAACCAGGGGGCATCCACTAAAATTGAGTGTTGAGAGAGTGAGAACAGAGGAAAGGGAACACTTTTTTTAACCAGCAGTTAATTAATCTGTGGAACTCCTTGCCACAGGAGGTGGTGATGGCATCTGGCCTAGGTGCCTTTTAAAGGGGGTTGGACAGATTTCTGGAGAAAACGTCCATCGTAGGCTACAGGCCATGATGGGTGGTGCAAACTCCTGACATTAGAAGTAGGCTACCTTGGAACGCCAGATGCAGGGGAGTGGCAATGGGATGCAGACATCTGGCATCCTGAGGTTGGCCATTGTGAGATACAGGAAGCTGGACTAGATAGACCTTGAGCCTGATCCAGTGGGGTTTTTCTTATGTTCTTATGTAAGCCAGTTTGAGGGTCTCAGCTAATTTGGACTTCCTTCAGGGCATACGAGGCTCACAGCAAGCTGCCCTCTGTGTAGTCGGGGCTCCAACATACCCACTGACACTGTAATCCACTCTCAAATTCTGCCTATCGTCACCCAGGATGCAGCATCATGCACTCCTGTCTCCAGTGTGTATTCACGCAGTCTCTTGGCTGGACTTGTCCTCCCACAAGGCGCTTCTGCCCTGGCACAGGATGTTGTTCTTGCCATGGGCCCCAGGACAGATATGGTCAGCAGCAAGTTAGCAGGGCAGGGGAGAGCAGGGCGGGGCGACAACGAGCTCCGTTGACCAATGGCAACAAGCTCTGAGGGCTTCAAGCCTCGCGGCCCCACTGCTGCAGACCTCCACTGATGCTTAGCAACAATCTGCAGCCCAGCAGCTGGGACTTCCAACTGGTGGGCGGCTGTATGATACCAAGCACGGGAGTCCTTTGCACAGGCACGGTCACGACTATTCTCCTGCGCAGGTGCTTCCAGTCTGTGCTCATCCATGCGTTGCTGCAGTGCATGGGAAACCCCAAAAGAGGAGGCTTGGATTGGCACGTGGGGATTCTCAGGAGTAAAACAAAACCCTGAGCAAGAGGCAGCCAGTTCCCTGGAGTGGGAGAGTTGGGGGGGGGGAAGCCACCAGGAACCACTACAGCCAGCTGAACTAGCTACAAGCCAGGAATGCTGATCAGCTGGGCCAAGCAGAGCCTGCTGGGGTGGGGGCGCTCCCTACCGGAGCAGGGGGGGATAGTGAGAAAGCTGATGACAGCCCCGTGACCTGTGGATCCGAGGAAGGAGAAACGTGGTCAACGTTTGGGGGAGGAATTGGTTGAACTGAATCGGTTTAAAGGACTGGGGCGCATTCAGCCGCTACTGCTAAACTGCCTGGACGTGCGGGAAAGCGGCGGAACACGGCGTGACGTAACGGGCGGACTGCCGATCAAACGTAAGTCCCGCCCAGCGTACCGGCTGAATAGCACTACTGCTTTTCAGTTTCTGTGTGTGTGTGTGTGTGTGTGTGTGTGTGTGTGTGTGTGTGTGTGT
>JAJKFI010000230.1:318802-353547 GCA_029204185.1 Lerista edwardsae | reverse complement strand
GTGTGTGTGTGTGTGTGTGTGTGTGTGTGTGTGTGTGTGTGTGTGTGATGAAAGGGCTTCTGTAGGGATGCACGGCACTCTATGACCCTTCCAGGAAGCATATTTACTGTAGTGGAACAGTTAGAGATGTGGAACCGTGAATCAGGGCAGTTCAACTCCCTGCTACCATCTCTCAGCTCTCCTCCTTCCCAAATCTAGGGGGTTGCAAGGATTCTTGAGATACTGGTTGAGTCTCCCTTACCTGGACTGCTTGGGACAGGAAGGTGTCTTGACTTTTCTGGATTTGGGAAGAACTGCATAAATATAATTTGAAATGCTTCCTCTTGCTCTTTTCACTGTTGTCCATTTGGGTGTCAGCTGGCCTCTTCAAAATTTTTCAGAAGATTGAAGGCTCAGATTGCCTTAGACCAGTGATGGCGGACCTATTGGGCTCAGTGTGTCAACACTTAGAAAAGTACTTATCTTGGCTTTGCTGGCGTGTCAACGCCCCTCCCACATAAAAGAGAAACAATACTTTATATTCATTTATTTAAACAAAAAATACAGTTCAATCACGTATGGTGCTATGTATTTCACAAAGAAACACCTAATAATTAGAAAAATGAAAAATTAGTAAAACAAATTCGGTTTTTGTCATGCATTGGTGAATGCTGGGTGTGTCACCCCAAATGTTGTGGTGTGTCACCTTTGACATGCATATCATAGGTTTGCCATCACTGCCTTAGACAAAGCATAATGTGCATTTTAAACAGTAAAATAAGTTTGGTATGACTTGGTTGCCAATTGTACTCAACTTGGCTACACTCAAGCACCCCTAGTAGTTCAGTGACTTGCACATAGGTAGTGCAATGAGAGTCTGCAAGAGGTACTGCAATTATTGTAGTGTAAAGTGCTAGTGTAAAAGGTGGTGGAAGAGATACTGCAGTGAATGTAAGGATGTGTGCAAGGATGTGTGCAGTATTCATATGGCTGTTTGACTTAACCTCATCAAGGTTCAAAAGTCATGTAGCGTACATTGTCTTCAAGAGGAGTTTCAAGTCACAACTGGGATTGGGGCACAATTTCAGTGCTTGCCATGGGCGCCATTTTCGCTAGATACACCTCTGTCTATCCCCTTGCCTTTCTCCTCCGTGTGGGGAAAGATCCCAGCACAGTCAGAGGAGGAACCCAAGCTCAGTGGCAGAGCACATATTTTGCATGTAGAAAGTCCCGAGATGTCTCCAAGGACTCCGCTGGTCTGACCCAGTAGAAGGCAGCTTCCGATGATACAAAAAGAGACATTTCATCCATTTCTCAATAGGGTGCCCCTCATTATTTGCCCATTCCAGTGAATTCATGTATCATCTGAAGCCCTGAAGGGGCCCAAGCTTAATGCAATAGTATAAACTGGTGGCTCCCAAACCTTTTAGCATCAAGACCCACCAAAAAAAAAAAGTTTACCAACCGCTCAAGCTTCAATGGCTATAATGGTAATTGTTCAACAGTGCTCCCCCCTCCCAGTAGAAGGTTGATCAACACTTGAAGCACATACTTTAATCTACCCTGTGCCACTGGTGGGCCATGGACACACAGTTTGGGTAAAGTGTTAAATCTTCTCTCTGCTTTGCCCTAGGTTCAGAAGATTGAGAGCCTTTTTTCAAAGAAATAAGGTTAGACCTTTCTGCAGTGGAGAGGTGACCACCGGGAGAACAGCACAGAGAAGGTACAATGGAGGGGTGACCGCAGGGACCATCTTGAGGCCTCCCAGAAAAACATCAGCATTGTGGAAGGTTAGTAGGAAACAAAAATCACCCCGTCATTTCCTCCCCAATGAAAGTTGCTTCAAGACATTTGATGGCAAGGGGTGGTTTTTTTGGATATTTTTTTCTCCTTACATTTATTCATTAAAATAGCAAATTGTGGTGTTATGTGTTTTTATCCATTTTTATTGCAAATTGTACAAACAACGCAATAAAACACAATGTGTGTGTATGTGTGTGTGTGCGCGCATGTGTGTGTGCGTGCATGCCTGTGTGAAAATAGCTCTTTGCTGTGTTTTAAGTACTGCAGATCGCGAACTGGACCACATTTAACTCCTAGTGAATTAACAGTAAATTGTCATTCACACTCATTGTCGAGTCCTAGGATTAGGTACGGAGCATAGACTTGAAAGTTTATTGTATTATGTGACAAGAGTAGAGAGAATATGAACAATATTGACAAATTAGAGAAGAACCAAATACTAATTATGGATTATAAATTTATAACATGGAATATTCATGGAGTAAATTCCCCAAAGGAAAAAGCTTTTGTTCTTATTTGGAATAAATTAAAGCAAGAGGTAATTTGCTTATAAGAAATATATATTTTAAAAGGGGACTTGAAATTTTTTGAATTTATTTTGTTATATAACAATAGCAGTGAGAATATGCACAATATTGGAAATTCACAGAAAGATCATTGTTCAAAACAGTGGATAAAGAATTTGATCTTAGCAGAAATGAATAAATGTATAATCTTGCTAAAGGGAAAGTCAGTAAACATATGTATGAGGAATAGTAGCCATATATTAATTTTCTGCATGAGAGGGAAAAAAAAGTTATAAAATGACTAGTGGATTTGAAGAATAGACACATTTGTATGGAGAGATTAGAGGAATGACAAAATGATTTAAAAAGAAAAATATAAGAATAGCTGTCAGAGACTACTATTAAGCATTATGAAGAGGGGATCCAATGCTAGAGAGATGCGCAGAAACGATGATATACTGCTCCACGCTTATGTTAATTTAGAAGTAACGTTTCATGTGTGTTTTTAGCCAATGATTAGGGTTATTTGGTTTTTTTAGTTATTGTTGTTAGTATGTGCTTGTTATGTGTAGGGGTGTTTTTTGGTGATATTTTTTCCAAAATTTCTTGATTAAAATAGCAAATTGTGGAGTTATGTGTTTTTATCCGAATTCTTATTGCAAATGATATAAATAGCGCAATAAATAAGGGTGAATGGCCCTACAAAGGCAAGCAATTACTGGCACACCCACCCTGGGCTGTATTATCCATTAGGCTGACTAGGCTGAAGCCTAGGGGCCCCACAGGGACTACTAGGGCCCATCAATTTGGCACTGTTGCCTATATGCCCTAGCCTGGCCTGATGCTGGAGCACAAGGCCCAAGCCAGACCCTGTCGCTCCCAGCAGCCAACTGTGCGCCATCCGCCACGGTCGCAGGGAGCCAAGCAGCGGCAACGTGGAGCTCCCAAAAGGGCTTGGCCCAGCCACAGCATCCAGGAGCAGGCAGCAAGCCAGGGCTGAGTGACACCTGTGCAGCCTTATGCCCAGCCCCACTTCTGATGGGTGGAGTGGAAGTTGTCAGGCCGAGCATGTTTGGTGTGCCTGGGCCGAGTGGCACTTATGCACTCAACCGCCTGCCAATTCAGCTCCTGGAGGCAGGCAGCACAACACCAGCACCTCCTCCTTCCTCCCCAGCCAGCCAGGGCTCCTGCAGTTGATCTACATTTGTGTCAAACTCTAACAAAATAAGCAAAACTTGTGTTTTTCGTGTTTGGAACTAAATTTTGTTTTATGTAGTGTTTTCAGTAGAAATTCTCATTATTTAGCGTTCAGTGTTGATCATAGAAAAAAACCCATCTCCAGTTACGTGTGGCAGTTGTTTTAAATAACTAAACATATTAGTAAAAGAATAGGTAAAAAATGTCTCAGTATACAGTACAACAGGCAAAGTATCTCATTGCCAGTTGCATTTGGACCTTTCCTTAATTTCAATGGAGATTACTTCCTCCAAAGAATATCCTGCATTCCCCTGGAAGGTCTTGCATTACAACTGCTGCCTGGAGAGGTGCAAACTGCTAAAGGACATGGCCCAAACAGTTGCTAGCAGATTGGAGCATCCCAGTCCCTAGATCAAAGGTGAATGCCCCTAGTAGCAATCATAGCCAGCACCTGGGAGATACAAGGCCTACAAGGAACCAGGGACTGCACTGGTTTAAAAAAATGTGTGACGTCCCCCTTAACACTCTCCCCGCTGAGAAGTGGGGAAGGTGGCGAATGAACTCTCATGGGGGAGGAGATATAAACTCAGTCCAGCAAGCAAGAAATAAGCGTGAATGACCCTACAAAGGCAAGCAATTGCACACACAACCCAGCCCAAAATGCCCTGCTCAAAAATTCCCACACTGCACTCTGGTTTCTGCTAGGAGCGTTGAGAAATTGCTGCTTCCTACTTCTACATTCTATTAAAGTTGCCCCAGCTTGCACTGTACAGGCTTGCTCTTGTTCCTGCCCTTCCTCCTCCTGATCCCTGACTGAAAACTATTTGTGGATTCCTCAAGACTGTGGCAGAAGCGGTGCTATTTTGTGAAATTAATCTAAATTTGTCAGATTCTGTCAAAAGCAAACAAAAGTAGTGTTTTGATCTACATTTAGTGTTATATAGTAATTTGAGTTGAAATTATAATTTAGCGTTCTGTGTTGGTCACAGAAAAGAAAAAAAAAAGCACCCCTACTGATGGCCTAGATCAGTGGTCAGGGAACAGGGGTAAATTACCCCAAATGGGGTAAAAATGAAATTCCTGGGGGTAATGGACAGATAGGAGTATTCTATTCTCTCAAGGTCTGCAGGTGTAACCAAACTCTTTACAACTTCATATTTACATAGCATTAATTAAGCTCATTAATTAATCAAATAAAAAGCAATGGGTTCCAATTTGTAATTTTTTTTCTTTTGTTCTGGCGGTGGGGGTAACGTCAAGGGGGTAACAACGGCGTATCTGAATATATTTTGGGGTAAAAGGTTAAAAAGTTCCCTGACCCCTGGCCTAGATGTAGAAGTATTGTGGGGCCAGGGAAAGCAGGTCTCATTTAATAGGACAGGGAGCAATCCAGAGCCCCAACAAACTCCCTGAGTGCTTCCCTGAGAAGCAGATGAGGGGTTTTTTTTTTTTGGGTGTGTGTGTGTGTAAAAGACAGGCAAACCAAATACAGGGCTGATGCCATCTTAGAAGGCCTAACTCCATCTTTAAAGTGTCTGGTCCTTCTGGGGGGGCGAGCAGTGAGTTAAAACAGGCCACAGTGAGAAATCAAACTGACAGAAGAAAAAACAACATTGGAACTTCAACACTTATCAGTTGGCCTAGGGAACTTTTTGGGAGGCTTCATGGGGCAGTCAATTCAAGGACATCCTGGTGCCAGCTGCCTCCTCCTAAATTCCTTTGCCGCTGTAACTCATGATTGTGATTGTCCCACTGTTACCAGGCAAAAAAGCAATTAGCCCTAATTGAGAAGCCAGAGGCTAAGGGCTATAAAAATCGCCTCAGCCTGTATTGGGTGTTCCAGAAATGGCTTGATTGCTTTACTGAGAAGGAGGAGAGAGGCTTGCTTGCTTCCTACAATGCAATATGGGTAATATCTGTTTAGGAACTTAGCGTGTTAAGCAATGTTAGTCTCAGTAAGAACAGAAGCTTAGATTTTTTATTTTTAATTGTTATGTGTTATATCTCATTTATGTTTGCCTTCGGGCCGTGTAACCAACGGAGTTGTGTTTTTAATAAAGTTTTGTCAAGCTTATTTGCTTGAGTGTGAGCACGTTACGTTTTGGGGACGTGTTCAGGGTGCTGGCTAAATCCAGGCCGCTCTTTCCCCTGTAGCCGAAGAGCAAGACCGCAACCATTTTGGAATTCTCAGGCCTAATTCTTAGGCCTACCAGAGAGTCAGAATTCCCACTTTCTCACAGCTAAAAGGTTGCTCAGTTAAAATGTAACTTTCTCTGTCCTGTTCTGTTCCTACTCCTCCTTTCTGCTGTAGTTGTAAATCGTTCAGAACAGGGAGCTTTGCAAGCTAGAGATAAGAGATTCAGTCACAAGTAACTTTCGTTTCTCACTCTGTCTATTCAAGGTTTTTTGAAGTTTCTCACTCCTAAATTCCCTCCCACCCTCTGGATAGTGACTCTTTCCTTTGCTTGGGAGAATGAGCTGGAGGGGAGAGGAGAAGGAGGAGGGGTGATTTGAGCTTTAAAAGTACTTTCCAGTTTGTATTTTTTTTTTTGCCTTTGTCAAGCCGAAAACTTGGCAGAGGGGGGTCCTTTTGCGCAAAAGATCAATAAAAGATCCTTTATCTCATTTTGAAGTGCCTATATTTTTCCAAGCGTCGTTGCCCACGATAGAAAACCAACATTTGCAACCAGGTTTAAAAGAAATTGGCGACACCCATTGCCCTTGCAATAGGAACTGCTAAAGGTTTTTCTTGTCTAAGGTTTCTTTCCAAAATCATTGCCTCTAGGTTAAGTGAGGTTTGAGGTATTTGGAAGTGCCTTAATGCTGGTTACCTCTACTCAGCTGCTCCCCTGGTTTTGAGTCAGCAGTATTGGGAGCTGGTGGCATTGTCTTTTTTAGCAGGTTTCCTATTAGCATAAGTTTTGACAGTACTCCTGACTGGCCACTGAAGGATCAGAAGTCGGGGACTTAACATAAGTTCTGTTAAGTGCATGGACTTCCAAGAACCTTGCACCTCTGGTGCATAATGTTTTGCTCATTTTGCTACAGCCGTGCAAAAGGAATTCGTAATCTCCCCGTGGCTGGTACTTTATGGGGAGGCATGAAGAAAGGAGATGTTAATTCTCTCTGTCTTCTCCATACCCATTCCTCAGCATCTTTATACAACAAGGAGCCCACACTTGAAGGTATCTGGGAAGATATAAAAGCCAAAGAAAAGGTACAACTTTCCCTATTCCACTGCATGTTAAAATAATACTCGTATACAAATGAGAGGCATGGGCCATTTCATGCCACATTCCTTCTGAATGGCCACAGGAAGGATGGATAGGTGCAGAGTGGCCAAAATGATTACTGGGCTGAGGCACCTCCAGTATGAGGAAAGACTACAGCAGTTGGACTCTTCTGTCTAGAAAAAAGGTGCCGGGGGAGGCAGGACATGACTGAGAGACATACCAAATTATGCAAGGGATGGATTGAGTAGATAGATAAAGGGAAGCTCTTTTCCCTCTCACACAAAACCAGAACCAGAGGACAACCAATAAAATGGAGTGTTGGGAGAATTAGAACAGATAAAAGAAAATACTTTTGTACCCAGCAGGCAAATTAATCTGTGGACCGCCTTGCCACAGGAGGTGGTGATGCCATCGGGCTTAGGTGGCCTCTTTCAAAGGGGATTGGGTAGATTTCTGGAGGAAAAGTCCATCACAGGCTACAGGCCAAGATGGGTGGTACAACCTCCTTATTTTAGAAGTAGGCTACCTCAGAAAGCCAGGTGCAAGGGAGTGGCAACAGGATGGAGGCATCTTGTGGTCTTGTGTCCTCCTGAAGCATCTGGTGGGCCACTGAAGATACAGGAAGCTGGACTAGTTCTTCCTTTGGCCTGACCCAGCAGTGCTCTTCTGGTCTTATGAACCTCTATCAGTTCCAGCTTTCAGAGGTATTGATTGAAAGATGTGTGGACAGCACTAGCAAGGCATAGAAATGTCATCCAGTACCTTGATGCAGTAGATGCAGTGTGCCGAGCAGCAGAAGCCCAGAGCAGGTCTACACACCCACGGCCATACTCAAAATAAATCTAACAGAACTAATAGTGGTGAGATTCTGCACACACACAAAAGTACATTGGGAAGGGGGTAGTTAATGAGTGAGTGGGTGGGATGGGACTGAATGTTTACCTGAAGTTAAGTCCATCTGTGAACATGTGAAAGGAGGTGTTCACTTGCAACTTGCTCCTGAGTAGGCATGCATAGGCTAGCACTCTGATATACCATTTATATCCATTTGGGATATTTTTAAATTTCATTGTTTAATGTTTAAACATTTGTCTTTCAAAAAGAAAAAAAAACTGCAATCCACACCATGAGATGGGGATGAGATGAAGTAGATTTGGAGAAATAAGTGGCAAAAGAAGAAAAACTCTAATTTTAAAAATGTAAACTGATTTTTTTAATAGTCGTGTTGTCACCTGGCTAGGTGGGGATATCATGATGCGCTCCTGCACTTTAACATTTTGGGCACATTTTGCTCCTATTGTGTTTGGATGGGGCTTACTCTCAGGGAAGTGTTGAAAGGATGGCAGCAGTATCGTTACACACCATTGTGAGTGTGGCTGAGAGCAGGGATGTGAAGCCATCTGGCATAACCATAGTAACATCATGTTAAATGTAACTTTGACCCTGTGCAGTGTCATTACTGCTCAGAAGACTAGAATACACGAAAAAGGGGTCAGGCAAAAATCGAAGGTGTGGTGAGGTTGAGAGGACAGGTTGAAAGTGGGGCTTCAAGTGATCAAGGACATTGACTCTCATCTGTACCTTCTGCTCTCCCAGGAAATCATGGAGGAGTTAAGGACCACCCAATGGGCATTTTCATTTACAAGAGCTGCATGGACACTGTTGCCCTATTAAGTATCTCTTGTTGGCGGTGGTGCACCTGCTGGGCCTGTGATTTGTAGCCAGTCAACAGCTGACTACAACTTAGTGCCCCAGCTGTGTCAGGAAGAGGCCGGCTCTCTGCTGCCTCTTGTTGAGCATGCTGGGGTGGGGCCAAGGGGAACTCCAGCAACAGCACCAAGACGCTTTGTTTCCTTACAGGTCATGTACCATCAGGCGTCCTCAGCTCTGAACACCATGCTGGGGATGTTGTTGGCCGAGGATCCCACCTGGAAACACCTCCAGGGAATGTTAGGGGTAAGTCTGGAAGTCTGTTGTCAGGAGTACTGCCAGCAGCTTCTTTTATTTCTTAGCCTTCTATGAATGAATGAATGAATGAATGAAGGAAGGATTTTATTACGGTCTTAGACCAGTACAAAATAAATTAAATCATCTCAATTACATAAAGAAGACATTAAAATATAAGTATTAAGTATGGTAAAATTATGGAATACATAGTAAACTAGCTTAAATACCAGATAGTATTATATTAAAATAAATTGTAAAAATTTAAAAACAATACATAAACAAAACCTTACTTGGAGGCTTTCATAATAGATTTCCGGATACTTATAGAGGCAGCAAAAAATTTAGCCACATTGCGCACTAGTGTCAAATTGCTATCAGCCACGAGTAAATATGTAAGTTGTTGCTCTTGTCGTCCTGGCAATTTGCTCAGCAACGGCAGGATAAATATATTCCGAATAGTCTGGTAAAAGGTACATCGCAGTAATACGTGCTCCGTAGTCTCTATCTCCTCCAGCCTACAGGGGCATAGCCGTTCCAGATAAGGAATTTTTTGGTATCGCCCCTCTGTTACTGCTGAAGGTAGTACTTTGAAACGGGCCAACCTGAATGCGCTTCTATGGTTAAATATATCCAACTGGGGCAGATACAGTGCAGGGGCTTGATATCTCATCTCCTCCCTGATATAAGGGTCTAGCACATTAGAGAAATCATTCTGTCTTTCAATATCAATTATACGCTGCTTGACAAATGATCTTGCTTGCTCTAAACCCATTGGTACAAGTTCTGCGACTGAAATCCCCAACGAAGTTAATTTGTTTTGAATAATCCTTACCCACCCAGAATGATTGCCATCACTTAAAATTAATGGTACAAGTCCCACTGGAAGAAATAATAATCTAAGCCAATAGGTGAGTATATTCATCCATACCCTTGCTTCCACTTTGATCTGACCCGTCTCCAAATGTATTCTTGTGTTAGAGACATCTCTAGGCACACCTAACATTGCCCTCAAGAATTTGGATTGGACACCTTCCATAATTTTCATATTTGGGTAAGGGCCCAGTTGCGAGCCATATAACAATTGAGATATAACCTTGGCTTGAAAGAGTTTAAGAGCCGCAGGGAATGAGTTATCACCTCTGGTTTTAGTATAATGTATTACTGCAGTGGAGCTTCTCTGCGCATTTAGGGAGACATAGTCTCTATGAGCTTTCCTGGAGTTACTAGCTTGAAACACCACTCCCAGATATTTATATTGCGATACTTGTTCAATATAGTGTTCGTTTATGTGCCATGTATAGGTCTTTGATCTCCTACCAAAGGCCATTATCTTAGTTTTATCATAATTGATTTCAAGATGATCATCTCTGAAGCAAACTTCCAGTTTTTGTAGGGTTCTCCATAGCCCAATTGGAGTCCTAGATAGTATAGCTGCATCATCTGCATAAAGTAGTACAGCTAAATGCCTGTGGGCTATTTTTGGAGGATGATAATCAGGATTGGTCAACTGGCCCACCAAATAATTGATATAGGAATTAAATAAAAGAGGCGCCAAAATACACCCTTGCCTAACTCCTCTCTGTGTTGGAATTACGTTTGTCAGATGGCCCTGAGGAGTACATCTCACTTAAAGCGAGGTCTTTTTATGTAAAGCCATAATAAGGAAGAGCAAACATTTATCAACATTAGAAGCCATCAGTTTTCCCCAAAGCTTAGGCCTAGAAATTTAGTTGAAGGCCGCCTTAAGATCTACAAAGGCTACATATAATTTTTTATATTTCCCAATGAGATCCTGGAAGATTAGGCATTGATCAGTTGTTGAGCGACCTTGGCGGAATCCAGCTTGCTCTTCCGCTATAATTTGTTCTTGATCCATCCAATCTTTCAGTTTGTCATATAGATGCCTCACATAGATTTTACTAATTATGCTTAAAAGACTGATCGGCCGGTAACATGATGGATCATCTTTGGGGCCTTTTTTGTAAATTGACACCACAATCTTAGCCTTCTATTTCTGCTTCCTTCCACAGCACTTCACAGAGTTTCTCAACTTGGAAGACCCCAAAACACAAGTGGAGGCCCTCATCATGTCAGGCTCCCTGGAGAGATTGGTGGCCAGGTGTGGCATTTACCATAAGTTCCTTGCTTTATATACACTGGAGGGTTTTTTTTGGGGGGGGGGAGAGCAAGAGACTGCAGAACCTGGATGCAGCCAGTCGTTTGGCCTGAGGAGTCTCTCCCAAGGCCAGCTTCCTGGTTGCTGGTTCTGGGCGGGAAAGTAGACAGGGTCACACAGACCCGCCTATCAGGCAGGTTCCATCAGTGCCAGGGATGAGGCAGTAGCAGGCTGAGGGCTCTGCTTTACAGAGCACAATCCTATACTGAGCCAGAATGGCAAGGCTGGCCGGCCTGCGCCATATCCTAGAGCAGTATAGGTGAGGCTGGAGCCTCCCCACGGCAAGAGCACGTTTGTGCCCACTATGTGCTCCTGGGATCTGTGCCTGCTAAACAGGCCACACAGCCTCCCTCCCGGCCTGGCAAGCCTGCCGGCCTGCCCACCCACCACCCACTCAGAAACGCCCTCCCCTCCCCCCGTTCCAAGATGGTGCCTCCCTTGCGACTGCCTACTGCTCTGGTCCCATTGCCTTAGTGCTGACACGGGGATACCTCTCAGTGCCCCCGCACGGGCGCTACTGCTATAGCATTGATGCAACGACGTTGTGTCAACATTCCGGCATGTAAAGGATTGTGCTGACAGTCATGGAAGTAGTCTGAGAAGGCTGCCCTGGGGGAAGGAAGAGGAAGGGGCTGCTGTATAATCTCCCTCCCCTCTGCAAGCTGAGGCAAGAGGGGAGGGCTCTCCAGCCCAGGCAGCAGGATACTTTTCCAGGTCGAGGGATGGATGAGACCCAGCATGGGAGTGCTGTGAAAGAGGAGCCCCGCCCCACCCCACCCCTGCTAGCAACATTTCCAGCTGCCTGCCCTCTCACTTAGCTGGTGGGAACAGGCCTGAAAGGAAACTTCATGTGGGCATACAGAAGACATGAATAAGTGGGTGAATACGCGGTTTTGGTTTAAGAAGACAAATTCCTAATATAAAATTGTTTAAATGTCAATGTGAGAATTTTTTTTTACCTGCAGAACTTGAAGACATCCAAGAAGTCAACATCGAACTGCACCCCTGAGGGAGGCCAGCACGTACACCTCTGAAACTCGGCATGATTGGGCACTCCAGATATACCCAGGCATAGGTTTTAGCAAAAGTCCCGCCGGCTTCCCCAGGTTCTCACAGGATTTCCCCCCAGGCTCAGAAGGCATAGAGCCACTGCAAGCTGTGGTGCCCGACAGCCATGGGGCGATGCGGCTCCTCTCCTCATGGCTGCAGCACGACGACGGTACCCAACTGAGGCGAATGCCTCATACCTCCTCAGCCTCGCCCTGGCCCTGAAGGGCAACCCTGACCCCCGGAACCAGCCCCGAACCTCCTTTGGGGGGTAGAGACAAGTCCCTCCCGGGGGTTGGCCCCATGGCAGCTGGGACAATCGGGGGTGCTCTGACCCCCAAATGGGCCTCTCAAACCAGGACCACCGCAGCAGCACCAGCGCCATCACCTGGGGGAAGGCTCACAGGAAGTGGCACCCCAGAGCCAACAGGGAGTCCCTGGGGTGGCTGAACGGATTGGGGCAGTAGAGCAAGGGGCAGTTGGTGGAACTCTCTGTAGGAAATGGGCCTGTGAACAGAACACGGCCCTGTGAATGTAAAGCACCTGAGTGAGTAGACATGACACATGGGTGAATCTGATTGTAGTTAGGGGGCAGATAAGACACTTTTTGTAATCAATAGCTGGCTATTTAAAGTGACCCAGAATTTACAATAATTATTCTACATGTTGGTCAGTGGCAGCATGATGGAACCTTGCAGGCTAATAACAAAATGCAACATTTACTGGCTCATTTAAAGTATTCTCTAAAATTTCTAGAGCTTCAAGAAAAGAAAGCAGGACTAGAACTAAAAGCTATAATGACTGCATGGTTGCCACCAAAAGCAGCAATCTCTGCTTTTGCCAAAGCTGCCCCTTCACCCCTGCTCCTGGTTTTAGCTTGGCTTCATCCAGACGTACACAAGCTCAGAGTGCAATCCTAACCTGGAGTTAGGCTGATGCTGTTAGGCTAGCAAAGTTTGGCCAGCACAAGGGCCACCATAAAGCGTGTTTGGACCACACCTCTGTGTGCTGGCCTCCCTGACTCTGAGAGTCATGTGGTGGTTAAACAACTGCCTTTTGGGGGTTATATTAAAATATCTGAATAAAAACACAAAACACTGCATTTTGGTGTTTTAATATATTTTCCAGAAATTAAAATAGATTACTTTTCCAATTAGAAATAATACTGTGGCTGCATCTGCACCACCTGTATCATCTACCTAGTACACCTTGAAAGCATTTAAAATGAATAAAAATGAGAACTTGGATTGAGAATGTAGAATAAAAACACATAGTACCGCAATTTGCTGTTTTAATCAAGAAATTTTGGAAAGGGTATCAAAAAAACAACAACACTCCTAGTTATGAAATGTGATGTTAAACTTTATTGGCATAGAAAAACTGACAATTAACAACAGATAAACATACAACAGGAAGAACAACATTAAAATTTATCAAAAGCTATGGTATACACTAGTGGGAAACTCTGCACAAGACAAGGAATCCTGCAGGATTCACCCATGCGTCAGGTCCATTGGGGTGGGGGGTGGTCAGGTCCGCTTTCCCTTGGGGTGCCTCTTTCGGCTGGCTTACACGTGGGTGTTCAGCTCTAGTGCATTGACCAAAAAGACAAGGGGCATGGTGGGTCGAAGTAGATAAGAGGGTTTATTCTTGTCAGCTGCTTTACATTCATGGGGCCGTGTTCCATTCATAGGTCCGTTCCCTACAGAGAGTTCCACCGACTGCCCCTCGCTCTACGGCCCCAATCTGTTTAGCCATCCCAGGGACTCCCTGTTGGCTCTGGGGTGCCGCTTCCTGGGAGCCTTCCCCCAAGTGATGGTGCTGCTGCTGCTGCTGTGGTCCTGCTTTGGGGGGCCCATCTGGGACTCAGAACACCCCTGGTTGTCCCAGCTGCCGCCAGGCCAACCCCCTGGAACGACCTTTCTCTCCCCCCCCAAAGGAGGTTCGGGAGTGGGTCCTGGCCAGGGCAGCTCCCTGAGTCAGTTCCCAGTTCCCGGGGTCAGGGTTAGGGAAAGGGTTAGGGTTAGGGCCAGGGCCAGGCTGACGAGGCATGAGGCCTCCGCCTCAGTTGGGTACCCTCGTCGTGCTGCAGTCTCAAGGAGAGGAGTCCCCTTTCCCCTTGGCTGCCGGGCTCCCTCTGACCCCAGCCGCAGCTTGTGGTGCCTCTACCCCTTCTGGGCCTTCCTGGAGATCCTGCGAGAACTCCGCGACGCCAGCAGGGCTTGTGCTAAAACCTACTCCTGGGTGTATTTGGTATAGTCACCTTTGCCCAATCATTTCAGAGGTACAGCCTGGCTTTCTTAGTGGAACCTTTTAGCAGCTTCCTCATGAGGAAGCAGTGGCACCACTCTGTGGGTGCCCAGGTGCTCCGAGCACCCCCAAAATTGAAATTGTGGGTGGTGAGCACCCTCAAAACTTTGGCGCCCCTGAAACTTTGGCGGGAGGAAGGTCTGTCTGTTCTCAGGCAGGCGGGGCACATGCAAGAAGTGGGAGGCTTCTGTTTGAGGGGCCGCAAGAGGAGCTACTAGCAACATGGCACTTCTGCTGGGACCGCCCAGGGATGGAATCAGATGGGGGTATCAGGAGGAGACACAGAGATACACAGCTTCGTTGTTAAGGAGCAGCCATGCTGGGGACAAAACAAGACTGCTGACCAGTCGTCAGGACCTCGGCCACATCATCCTCGCCTTGCCGTCCCTGCCGGCCTCTCTCGCTCCTGCATACAGGCCAGCGTCCATTGGCCAGACTCCGACAGCTAAGCTTCTCTTGTGGCCACAATCCTTCCCCAGAGGAACTCTCATTTGCCATCTTCTCCTGGGAGCAAGTTCCACAAAAACAGGTCCAGATGAGATCCCTCTAGATTCCCACCTCTAGATCCTTCTCCTGAAGCTTTTGGTATTTGCAAACTTTATAATCAAAGCAGGAGAAAACAAGTATTTAAACTAACTCTGTAACAGTAAGTTGTGGGGAAGCTTACAATTTGGTAGGTTCTCCTTGGGCTGTCATATGAAGCACATTTACTTGGAAGAAAGTTTTAAGTGGAATAAATATCATTTTGAAGGTTGAGGTTAGAAATGCATTTAAACTGAAAATTGTATGGTTATTTGTAAAGCAAAATTTTTCAAGGAATATTTAGCTTCATGTTGATTTCAAAACTGTATCTCTTGCTATAATTGGTGGGGGGGGGGCTTTTGAAAAAAGACAAATCCTTCTAAATTGGCATTATTTTTATGTGGTTTATACAATGGTTTATACAAAAATAAAGCATTGAATTTCAGTTCTTGTGCTTTATTGTGGAATATGTCAAAACTACATATCCAGCACTATGTGCCACTATTGTGACATGGATCTCAAAATGTGGATACTTAAAGTTTTTACTGACAGGATATTAAAACCACTATCTGATCACATCTAATTTGTGTCCAAAAATTATATTGTAAATACATTGGATCCAGTATGTCATGGCAGATTGCAAAAATACCCAAATTCACCAGATTATCACATTTGCATCTATATTCCAATACTTTATTGTAGATAGCACTAATCCTCAGACTGTGGATTAGGTTTCTATTAACAATCACTTAAAATGTGATTGGTCATTTATGTCATATCTTAGTTCTCCATCAGAAATGAACATCCTAAAAATATCCTTAGTATTTCATATTCACTCTTGTCGTGTAGACCTCATTGGGAAGTTTTCTATTAGCAATTTTCTGCCTCTTGGAACTCTCATAGGAAGATGGTTCTGTGAGAAATAGTGATGTCAAAAGTTGTCTCCTAGACCCTTTTGGCACAGGTTTGTGGAATGTTCCCAGTCATGGAAGTATGATACTGAGCATCCGAATTGGGGAATACAAGATAATACTGATCGAGCTTCCTAAAAATGCGTGTACAGTACTTGGAAGTGCTGTGTATTCTGTCCACTATTTCCTTTTCGGAAGTGGTGATGCCAAGCAATTAGCCTTTTATATACTTTGGGAGTGTTTGTCATTGCCCTCTTGGACAGTAGTACAGGTTGAGTATCCCTTATCTGTACTGCTTGGGACAGGAAGGTGTCTGGGTGTTGAAATAATTGTATAAATATAATGAGAAATGCTTCCTCTTGCTTATTTCACTGTTATCCATTCTTTTGGTTTGACAGTTTACAACAATGATACACACCACAGAGCAGAGAATAGAACTTATAGGCTGTGTGTAGAAATGAGCACTTCTACAGAAACTACAAGCTACAGAAACTTTTTAAAGAAGTTTTTTTTTTTTTTTTTTTTTTACTGGAATTCCGAATAGTCTGGATTTTGGATGTCCAGATAAGGGCTCATCTACCTGTAATTTACTTCAGTGCAGTACAATATTTCACTTTTGCAATGTTAGCAGAACCTGGAAGCTGCCCCATAATTTGCTAGCTTTCAGAATAAGAATAGTTATGGAGAACATGGTGAATTTCTACAGTATGGATTGCAAAAATATCTCTCTGGGGGAAAAAGAGTGTGGGTGTGGCTGTGGCACAGGGGCTATGGTACCTTACCCATTGGGCATCCCCAATATTGAAATCAAGTTGGTTCCCCTGTGAGGAAGCCATAGTACAGCCTTCTCCCTGAGGAGGCTGCTTGAACTGCTTGAAGTCTATATCATATCTCTGAAAACATGATAGGGCAAATGTAATGCCATTTTTGGAATCAGCACCCCTAACTCATATAAAACCGCCATAAATTTTTTGGGGAAATTTTTTTTTCTGAACCCTCAATTGCACAGGCCTATGTTCTTATAGCATGAGCAGGCCTTAGAAGAATTTCAGCCTCAAATGAAACTGGCCACATCAAGTCACAGGGTGAGGACTCTTGTGGATACAAGAGTTTTCTTTAAAATAAAAACTAGGCTTACTCTACAAAAGATATCCTTTAAAACGTTTAAAGAGAAAAAAAACCCAATTGGATTCAAATTCCTGGTATGACTTCCTTGTATCACTATAAACTCATTACTGCAAATTGCTGTGTTGTAGTTTTCCCTCAAAGTGTGCCTTAATGATGCAAATATGCACAGCCTTTTTCCTTTATTTAATATAATCCTGAAGACAGAGGAAATTTTCTACATTTTTTTATAGGGGAAACTAATGTCAAAAGTGCAATCAAATTAAAAGCTGAATGCAGGTGGAACATAAGAACACTCTTCAACCACCTACTGATCAAATAATTGCTATGCAAGTGCTGCTACTACTGATGATTTCTTTTAAAAAAAATCAAGTTTCAGGTGATTACAAAAAGTTACTTTTACAGTTCCTGCAGTTAGAGAAGACATAAGATGCACCTGTTCTTTCCAAGCTGGTGCTAACATTAGGACTAGAAGCTAACGGGGTATTTCCATTTAAAAGGATTCATAAAATAAATGTTCAAATAGTTTAATGGAGATGGCAATAAAGCTATTGGAATTTGCTCAACAGCAGAACACTCTTTGAAATATATTGGGACACAAGGATTAATTAAAGCAATGGAAAGATATTTTACTTTATTATTAAAAAACAATTTGCACAATTGCATAGTGTGTGTGTTGTTGTTTTATAAATACAAAGTACGTGTGGGGAGTTAGATAGGAGTTGACCATGAATGGGGTTTCTCAGTTTGTTGCATTGTCAGAGCAGGACCCAACCTCTCTTCGACATATTTTGGGTATGAAGGACAGTAGGAGAGGTTGCTGCATGTTATGTACACATTCAGTTGAGATCCTTCCCTCTGTGGCCCCCAAACACCCCCATCCCAGACTGCCCCTAGGCACCTGCTGGAGATGCCCTAGGAGGATTTCCTGCTACAGGCAGGTGGTTGGACTAGATGACCTTGTAGGTCACTTCCAACTCTATGATTCTATGATTCTATAAACCCTCCTCCTCCTTCCAGAAGAAACCAAAAGAAAATATTGTGTTCAACATCATGTTTAGTTTGATCCTTAAAGATTTATTTCTAGTTGCTCTGAATTTCTAGACCAGTATTATTCCAGGAATAAACTTTATATATGTTGGTTGACAATAAATCAAGTTTCACTTAAATAGAAGATGTCCTTCTTATACCAAGTAAGGCTTATACCAAGGCTTTAAAGCCTGTCAGAACACTCATAAGGACTAGAAACTTGTTTCTTAAAACAATGAAAGCTGAAAGCTGAAAGATTCTTCAGATGCAGAAATCACAAAGTTCTCTGGATTTTCTGTATTTGTATGGAATCCTGGAATAACCTTCACTCTGCTTATAAAGAAAATGGATTTGTCCACACACACACCTGACTAATATGATGCAGTTATTTGTACGTACAGTCCTAATCTCTAATTAGATCAGCACAGAGTGACAGGGGCTATTCTGGGTCTTATAACAGTTTCTTCTTCCAGCAAAAGTGATTTTTTTTTCTCCACTGTGATTTCAGTCATTCCCTCCTCATCGCTTATCTTATCGATTTCTTGACTTCATGAAAGAAATCATATTCTTTTTGATTCGTTTAGAAAATAGCTTCATAGAAGGGGAAAATAAAGTGTATGGGTTTGTAATAATGATGGATTGGAGTGCAGAATATCAAGTTGCTGGCAGAGACGTATGTACACAGGACATTTGAGGATTATAGTTTAAACTGGAGTGGACAGTTGGCACAAGGGAGCATCAACCCGTTTTCTCTTCCACATTTCTGACATTTATGCCCTGGATTTTAAATTCCAGCCTTGTCTCTCTCACTGTTAATGTGCAGACCCCCAGATTTCCTGCTGTTTACCCTTCACCTCCCATCTCCTGTTTGTGATATCACCCAGCCCACCCCTTACACCTGGAGAATACACACAGCTACCTTGAAATAAAGCTAGACTTTGACATAATCCCTCTGTTTTAGCACCTGTTTTCTTAACCCACATCCTAGGTTTAGCATAATCTGCCGGAAATGCTTAGAATAGTAAGCATTGATTGAAGCATAGTATAAATTGATTGAAGGTTTCCCGTAACAAATGCCGGGCACTCCAACAACTGCTGATATGGGCAGATCTTGATTAATGTGGTCTTAATTTGCATGTTTGTAAATAGTGTGATTGGGGTCTCCCAAGGTGCATGGCGGGGTAGACAGAGGGTGACTATTGCTGGTAATGACACTGTCAATATTCTCCATGCCTTGACATACCCCCTTGGCTCTAATTGGACTTGTGCCAGCAAAAGAGCTGGTGCAGAAACAGGTAGACTCATAGGGGTTCACGGCATAGCAGGGTAAGGCAAGCCCCTCTGCCCCTGCATGGGCCTGCCCACAAGATGCAACAGTGCCTGAGGGCAAGCACTAATTAGGATTGGGCCATGTGTTGCCATCAGATAAATAGGTGACCTTCATACAGGCTGGCTTCCTCTCCGCCTCTTCCCCTGCCCCAAATCCACTTACTGCTAGAGTGCCAGTGGCCCTTCCACTTCGCGCTGAGGCCAAGTGCAAACTAGTTCCCTCTTCCCAGTGTCGCAAATGTGCTTTATGGCACATTTGTGACCATTTCAGCTGGCACTACGCATATACCGCCGGCGTTATGGCCCTCAGGATTGGGCCCTGAGTGAGATAACCAAACAGCCACTTGCTGCACAACTGCTAAGTAAGGAGGTAAGATTTTTAGGCACCCTCCTAGGCAAACCTTACAGACACCTCAATAAATGATCACAAAAGTATGTGTATGGAGAGAAGAGCTGGGTACGCACCATCTAGGAGCTAAATTAGTGAAATGGAAGGAGATTTTAAGTGGGTGGATGGAAAGTGCCCTGGGGCAAGGAACACACAACTCTGTGGCATGCTTGTGATTGACCAGTTTGATGGACATGGGAAGCAAGCTCTAAAGGTTAAATCTGTTTTTAGTCCAATGCTTAGCACAGCAAGGACGGTATCCAGGGACTCAAGTGTATTCCTGGCTTTCTGCCTGCCTTGGTGAATAACCTTAGGCAACTCTCTTAACCTTATTGTGCCTCGGGCATAAGAATAGCTGCCCACTTCTGTAAAGTGCTTTGAGAGCTTGGGGGGAAAAAAAAGTCAAACTATGTTACAAAAATGCAAAGTGCTTTCTTTATCTTTTACAGCCTCTAAAGCCAGCAGATGTACATGGGAGTGCTATCTTAGGTGAGCTGGCAGATATGAATGGCTGCCAATCTCCCTTCTGGGAAGCATCCCATTCATAAGACTGTCAGCAGGAATCTGGCTTCCACATGGACAATTTCAGCTCTGCATAGCTAAGTTGCAATTAATGGCGCATATGTGTGTTGTGTTCAGTCTAGTCAATGGAAAACTTATGTGTAGTAAACATGCAAAAGAGAGCGGATAAAATGATTACGGGGCTGGGGCACCTCCCTTATGAAGAAAGACTGCAGCATTTGGGGCTCTTCAGTCTAGAAAAAAGGCGCCTGAGAGGGGACATGACTGAGACATACAAAATTATGCATGGGAGGGACAGAGTGGATAGAGGGATGTTCTTTTCCCTATCTCCCAACACCAGAACCAGGGGACCTCCACTAAAATTGAGTGTTGAGAGAGTTAGAACAGATAAAAAGACATCCTTTTTCGCCCAGCAGACAATTAATTTGTGGAACTTCTTGCCACAGGAGGTGGTGATGGTGTCTGGCCTAGGTGCCTTTAAAAGGAGATAAGAATAGACAGATTTCTGGAGGAAAAGTCCATCATAGGCTACAGGCCATGATGGGCGGTGCAACTTCCTTACTTTAGAGGTAGGCTACCTCAGAATGCCTGATGCAGAGGAGTGGATGCAAGTATCTTGTTGTCTTATATGCTTCCTGAGGCATCTGGTGGGCCATATAGAGATACCAGAAGTTGGACTAGGTGGGCCTTTGGCCTGATCCAGCAGGGCTCTTCTTATGTTCTTAATGTTACATATCCACAGGTGGCTTCACTGTGTTTCCCAGTCACATGGGACAATATCAGCCTGAGGAAGACTCTGAGGCCTGATCCCACTAGGTTAAATCCAATCTTCAGTTCCAAAGGCTCTCAGGTAAGGCCTAGAGAGTGGACAGAGCCTGTTTTACCAGGGATGTATAGAATGTCCCTGAGAAATTTCACATGTTTTCTAAAACAAATCATTTGGCTTTTCTGGAAAATCTCAGATTCTTGGGATCCCAAATCCTTGGTAAGAGTCCTGAAATTCTCTTTAAATCACAATTCACTTTTTTGATCCTTGAAATGCATAAAAGGGGTTTGGGGGAAAGCTGTCTTGGCATTACAGTAGCATAATTAAAGGGGATAAGTACTGAAGGGGTAAAGTCAGTGGTGGGATTCAAATAAATTAACAACCGGTTCTATGTCCTTCAGGGCGGCCGCTGCCTTTCTTCCCTCTCCCAACCTAAAATTAACAACTGGTTCTGCAGAACTGGTGAGAACTGGCTGAATTTCACCACTGGGTAAAGTGGTAAGTACTGCAAGCACCACAACATGCCATGTAAGTGGCCACTCCCACTCGTCGATGGAACAATTCCGGGCAGTGAAAGTAATGTGTTTGGTTTGGTGTTGCCATTGCTGGCTAGAATGGTAAGTTGACTTTGGACTACTTGTACAGACTGTAATCCAGTGCACATTTTTGTTCACATAAGTGCATGAAGATCACTGGGGCTTACAACTGTGGGCTGAATTGTGGCCAGAGCTTATAAATGGTCCTGTAGTAGATTAGCCAAATGCATCATGTCCAGGAATATCATCTTTTTAGCATGAGGGCAAGAACCCACCAAGCTATAAAAAGAGTGCATAATTTAAGGCACTTTGCCTAATCAGACATCAAAGGGCAAAAAGATACAATGTGGAATTACTTATACCTTGAAAGAACCAGACAATTGTAATGCGCCCAGAGAAGGAGATGGGGGCGGAGGATAGAGAGAATGGCTTTGACAGAGAATGGCTTTGAGAAAGACTGGCTTTGAATGTTAAATGGAATGCATATTAACTGGCCACTCAACAAGAACAGGCATCTGCCACAAGGCCACAAGAACATGTTTCAGCCAACCCAAGGCCGGTTCATCTTGCCTGTCAAAAGAGGACAGGCAACATAACTGTAGCTGCATGACTGAACTCAGCAGGGGCCCAGATGGGAGATCTGGTGATTATTATTATGTATTATGGTAATACTGACATATGCTATAGGGTACTGACACATGAAAAGAGTTTCTAAGGGAACCATTTGTGCATGGGAGAAAAGAGAAGCAGAAGTCAGATTGAAGGGGGCAGACAGATAATCAATGTAGGGTATGCAGAGAGGAAGATGCCTATAAAGGCCAGAGAGAAAAAATGACACCTTGAGTGCAACAGAAAACAGAGAGGACCCTTGTATAAAGGTCTCCTCATTGCTCTGCCATTAGACCTCTACTAGGTCTCTACAAGGATCCTTGTAGCACCAGGCCTGGCATTAAAAGACTTTTTATGAAAACGCTTTGGTTTGCTGGAGAATAAAATGGGGAATAGAATTGAAATGGGACAACCCCCCCCCCCCGGATTTCCCAAGATCTCCGCCAAGTTCCCCCACCTGGCTGCTGGCATCTCGCCCCAGCCAAGCTGAAACCACCACACTTCCTCCTGGTTGCCAGCCCGCTGCCTCAGCCACGCTCGTAACCACCACGCACTTTCCTGGCTGAAGGCATACAGCCCAGCCATGTCCATAGTTTCTTCAAGCCAAAAGAAAAGAAAAAGGACCATAGGGACTTTTCTGACCTGGGGGGGGGGAGGAATCGAACTAGCAGCCAGCACTCTTCCCCGACCCATCTCCGTCAACTCCAGCCAAGCGCGGGGGGGGGGGGTCAAACTCGCATCGCCGCCATCAGCGCCGGAGCTCAGCAAACGGGATTAAAATAAGTGTGAGCCGGCGCTGATAGGATTACCAGGCTCGTTAACCTGTGGTTTCACCCTGATATGAGCTTAAGTAAACTGTTAACCACAAACTAACAAGCCGGTTCCTAGAAAGCATCGCAATAGCAGCTGTCAAAGTGCTGGGTAGCTGTCAAAATGCCGGGAGCTGTCAAAACCCTCTCTTAAAGGGGAAGAGGGTTTTATGAATGGGTTTTATGAATGGAACTGTGCCGAACTGTCATGTAAGCGTTGTGCTTGTGTGTACTGTAATGGGAGGGTCTAAGATGGCTGCCGGTGAACAAAATGGATGCCAGCCTACTCGGGAAGACATACCACCCCATCAAGACGGATCCTCAAGTCACTTCCTCAGTGGCGGCAGCACCCATGATCTTCATCAAAGGGGATGATAGACTTCCGAGAACTCTCGTTGTAAATAGTTTTCACTTGCATGTGGCTTTTGATGTGAACAGTTTTTGTATGCATACGAAGATATGCATCTATCACCGGATTGTCCTTTCATGGCAGGGAGATATGCATCTACCCCTGCTTCCCTGGTAATTTTATGCCACCTTGTCACTTTTCAAAATTCAATCAAGCACCTTCACCTCCTACGTCTTGGCCAATTGTCACTTCCACAACCTTTTATGATATTGAGATGGGGTCCCCTTCCTGGGCACCACTCACCCTACGGGTGGGCAGGCATGTCTCAGGGAGTTCCTCGAACCTACTCTAGACCAATCAAATGTCCCAAAATCTCAGATGCACCAATGATCAATGTAGAATTAGGCAGTGAAATCCAATTGGATGTTTTATTTTCCCTTTATTTGAATATGAAAACATATAAAATTGCCTGTTTCTAATACTGTGGCACACAACTTTGGGTGCCTTTGTGCACGCGTTTTTGCAACCAAAATCTTGCGTCCTTTATTAATAAAGAACTTTTTCTGCTCTTAACAACAAAGTCCAGCTGGCAATTTTTCCGTTGACGTCGTTAATTTTGGGGTGAGCATTTCTAAAAGGGAATAGATCTGCAATTGAAACGTGCTTGGGTTAGGGAGGTTGCTTCTTTAAGCAGAAGAGGGAACGCACGTCGGGGAAACGAGTCTTACGAAACTATTTGATAGGTCAGTGCGCCCTTTAATCAGAAGCTGGGCGCTGGCCAGGGGGAGCCCAATTCTGCTCAGGTGTTCTCCCACACTTCAGAATGATCTGATCAGACATGTGTGACCTGCACTAAGAATTAAAATTCAAGTCCGCAGAAGTGAAAAATGAAGCAAACCACATGTTATCAACTGGCTCCTGTGCTTTCTGTTGAGGGGGGCAAAAAAAAAAACCACAAACCCATGAAAATATTGCCCTAGGAGCTAGTATATTCGGGTTTTTTTTGTCAAGCACAAGTAAGATATTTCTTTAGTCAAAGATTTCTGAAGCTCTCTGTACCCCCTTTAATCAATAACTTCTCTTTTTAAAAAATGATAGGCAATATAACCTGGGAGGCAGGAAAACAGCATAAAGACATGAAAGAACAAATCCTAATGCTTTTACAGATGTGAAAAGCTCATTGAATTGAACTGCAGCAGGCTTAAATACACAGACACTAGATTTGGGCATTAACAACTTGGATGCTTCTAGTAACGTTGAATTTGATTTCTAAAAAGCAATAGGGAAAATAAACATAAAGTTGCTGCAGTGATATATTTTGAACTGTTGATAGCATATTATTTGAAGATCAGTGAAGTCTTCTCTTGTAAATCTTTAAGCAAATGAATAATAGAGTTTTATTAAACCAATTTATTTATAAGCTTGGGTTTTAAACCTGTGGATGACAGGCTACTGTGAGGTAAATGAACAGCCAGCACGTCCTTCAACAATATGAAGGAGCGGAGGTAGGGGGGTTCATGATCTTTGGTTTAAGAACAGGTTTCTTAAATTTTGGTTTAGATGCATGTGTCCCTATTTTCCTCTGTGAAACACTGAAGAAAAAAACGTGGCACCTAAAAGTATTTGCACCAAACTGCATACAGCAAGGAATATAGTAAGGACTAGCTAAACAAAAGAAGAACAATACTATAAAGGTTGATACAGCCTCATCAAAGCAAGTTAAAGGTTAATTTACTAGCTTAACAGCCCAATTCTACCTTGGAGGGGGTTGTCCTTTACAACAGCAGAACACAGTTCCATTATTGTAAATGGACATGAGGCGGAGTACACAGCCAGTAGCCATTTTGAATCTGCTGCCAGAAATGGCAGCAGTACTAGAGGCCCATCAGCAACAATCAGCAGGGGCGAAGAGCAGCAGGAAGTGGATGGAACAGGGCAGGGAGGAGGAGAAATGGGGGAGTTTCTGGGCATGACAGGGCAGAAAGCAAAATTGGAGAGGGTGAAGGCAGATCTTGGCAGCACCAGCATGCTCTGGTTCCCTACCCAGTTCTCTCTCCCTTACACTGCTTGGACTTGTGCTAGCAAGAGAGTTTATGTAGACTCACTTGTCATAAAAATTCCCTTACCTCAAGAAGAACTCCATAACTCCCCCCTTCCTCCTGCAGGATACAACATGCATTCCTTTGGTATGGCTGCACCAATTGTTTTTAACTTCCACACACAACTACCACATACATAAGAAACACCCTCTTATTTTTAATATTTCAAACATCTAGTTAACATGCTTTAATACACCTTTACTAATTTACTTACTATCGTATATCACTCAAACCTCCTTTAAAACAATTTTCTTTAAAATTACATTTAATATCAATTTCCATTGCCTTAGTCTAAAATTTTCTCATTGTTCCATTTAGATATCATAACCCATTTTTCATCTATTAACTCATCCATTCTTTACTCTTTTTCTCACAAGTTCTATCTGTACATCTTGTACCTCGTTTTTTAACCCTCCATTTTCTATGCTGTATCCTCTGTTCCAGCCCACTTCTTGTTCTTCCCAGTCCACCCTTAAATATTCTAAAACCTTTTGACATTTTAACTCCTAAGCCCTTTGTTATGCTTTCTGACACTGCTCTCAATCTCCTTATCATTTCTTTTTTCATTAAGTCTAGCAGGGTTAGCTTAACTTGATCCTTCTCCCCCTCTATCTCAAAACATCCAACTGGGAATCTTATAATTCTATCTTGGTCTCTGTTCCTTGTATTTCGTCTTCTATTTCTTCCAGAGTTGCTTCCAAATAGACTAAGGTGTTTGTTTGTTTGTTTGTTGTTTGTTGTTTGTTTTGTCAATGCTGCTTTTGTATCTTTCAAGTCCTGTTTTACTTGCTAAAGTTTTACTTCCAATGTATTATTGATCCTCATTTTGAATTTTCCCAATATCGCTTGAAGAAATTCAATGGTAAGTTCTGTTGATGTTGTTTTCATCTCAGAATCCTCCCTTTGTCTCTGTGCTGCCATTTTGTTAATTTTTCTTAAGATTTGTATATGTAGTATTCTTTAATTCCACTAGATGTCAGCGTTCTGGTCAGAGTCCTCCCAGATCTTGGTATTCATTCTTGCAGGGAAAAAGTACAACTCTTCCCCTCTCCCCCACCCCTGCAACCCAGAAACAATCTCTCAAACACTTCACATTCCAGACACCCACAGGAATGGTAAACAAACAACTGTGGCACTGTTCCTTGGTTTACAGAATCAATAGCAGAAACCTCATAAATATTCTCTAGACAACGGTCAATTCACCATACTTTTTATATTCCTCTCTCTCTTTACTGCACAGGATCCATTCCCTTTCATAAGTGAAAAATCTTCATTTCTTCATTGTTATCTCCTCAGTTTTCACTAGAAAGCATTCTTAAAAGCCGGTTCTGTAAGTTACTCTTATCTCAGTCAGCCTTCAGATCTTGAGTTCTAATTGCTGTGCTGTGCTATTGCAAAGAAAAGCAAATTTGTGGGAGTAGGTTTGGCTTACGCGGTCATCTGAGGCTCGAGCCCGTTCTCATTCTCTCGTCCCTCACTCCAACTGTCCTAAAAATTTGAGACCCTATGCCCTGGGGGATCTTGTGGGTTTATCTCATCTGATGTACTTTCTGACCTGGATATCTTATTTAAAGACATACTCGCCAACATGAAGAGCAAATCAGCAGAGTGTCAACAAACCATGGCTCCCAGCAGGAAGTTGGGCACAATCCTAACCCATTTTCCAGCACAGACTTAGCTGTGCCATTGGGGCATGTGCTACATCCTGCAGTGGAGTAGTAATCATGGAGGCTTCCTCAAGGTAAAAGAATGTTTGTTTCCTTATCCCAGAGCAGCATTACCCTGACCCTGGGGCTGAAAGTTTGTTAGGACTGAACCCTAAATGTGTGTTTGCGCTGATGAGGGAAAAGCTACTGGGAACATGTGATCTGGAAATAAGAAACTGTGGGAAGGCAAAAGGATTGAGCACCCTATTTTCCTTGATGCTCCTCCACCCTTAATTCCCTTCTTGGCTGCTTTTATTAAAATGGCATTCATGTATAACATGTAGTTTGCTTTGTATCCATGTCAACTGTAGCTCAGAAGTTCCTGGAGGATTCTGCCCATCATTGTTAGTACTGCATCCTTTTTTCATTCATTTGCACCTTTAAGCATTACATTCTATTCTACTGATCAGTACTACAATCCTTCTTGTAAAGCTTTCAATTTTAGAAAAAGGAGAAGGAGAGGGAAGAGAAGGGAGTTTGCCCTTTCATGTCTCTGCTGTATGCTTGTCACAGCATACATGAGGAAGATCTAAGTGAATGGTTTCCTTTGATATCTCGCTCCCAGAATATTGTGCCATATCTTGCAGTGTGAAGAATAAATAACAAAGGAACATTTGGAACAAAAAAAAAAGAAAAGTTATCCAACAATGCTCCACATCACCGAGAAATTAAAGCAATCTGTTTATGTGGGGCAATTTAGCTCGAGTACAGACTTGGTATTTAAATGGCTGTTTTCATCAAATGCTCCTACAAATCAAAACATCTTCCAGCACACTCCATTTAAATTTTTATGCAGCAATTAACCTTGAATGAGGACAAGATCTTTTCATTTTCGGAGAATATTTAGAGAAGCATGAAAGGATTCTATTTCACTAAAGAGAAACAAGGGTAAGCTACAGGAATGGAAACCAAATCATCTTGTTTCAAGTATATGCCAGAGCTTTGTCAATGTCACATCATCTTAGGGTTGCCAGCTCCTGGCCTTAGAATGTGTGTGTCGCAGGGAGAAGCTCAGACAATTGAGCTTCTCCCATCACAGTGCTATATGAAGAGAGAAGTTGCATATTATAAAAAGGCACAAAAGCACCTATATAGGCTAGGTCAGTGTTTCTCAAGCTATGGGTCGGGGCCCACTTGGTGGGTCAAGACCTGATGCCAACTGGGTTGTGGAAAGCTGGGAGCAGCCATCTTGGAAGCTGTAGACCTTACTACTCTTGCTATATTCCTTTTGTGAGAGTAAATATTTTGAACTTTCAAGTGAGGGCTTTTTTAAAAAATTTGTTTTTAGTTACTTCAGGGCTTTTATATAATATTTCATCTTAATCTTGCTTTCTGTCAGGGATGTTTCATGGTTGTGCAACTGCTACACAAGAATGCCAGTTTGCAGTCTATGTTACAATTAGGGCCCTGCTTGATTATGTCACTTCCAGCCATGACATCACTTTTAGTGGGTCACAATATGAGTGCCATTCTAAAAAAGTGGGTCCTGGTGCAAAAAGTTTGAGAATCATTGGGTTAGATTATAAACTGTCCATTCTGTTCGCCAAACTGTATCTTGTAGAGATGATCAGGCAGATGTTGATCTGGTATATTGCTGGCAAGCGATTGGGAAATCTTCATCTGCTGGATTTATCACTGAATGCATCCTTAGCCCAACATCAAGCTGAAAGACCAAGGCAAAAGTATGACAGCAAAGAGTCCAATTTGTAAAATCAGTTTAATATATAATACTGTATCAAGTTGTTGTCAACCTGGCATGGAAACTATGCTGAACATGCTTAACTCTCAAGTTGTTTATAATAGCTTGATGTAGATCTCGTGTGTGTGTGTGTGTGTGTGTGTGTGTGTGTGTGTACGTACGTGCATGCATGCATGCTTAATAGTTACAGCTATGCTGGAAGGCAGGGCAATACATAAGATAAGCCTCAATGGATCAGGCCAAGGGCACATCTAGTCCAGCTTTCTATATCTCACAGTGGCCCACGAGATGCCTGAGGGACCATGCAAGACAACCAGATACTTGTATTTCACTGCCACTCCCCTGCATCTGGCATTCTGGCATTACCCTTGAACCAGCCCCAAGGAAGACACCAGACTGAGGTTGGAACTTAATTTTATTAAGCACAAGTGACCAGTTTTTAAGTCATGAAACCTACCATCCCTCCTTCACCAGTCTGGGGTAGGCAAAAAAATACAAACCCCAAACCCAAAAAACTGTCATCCATGGTCAGTTCAGATGATAGAAGAAAAATTCCTATCCAGCCCTCATGATGAGTGATAACTAATCTTAGAAAGACAAACCTGTCATAGCTTGTAACCTATGAAGGAGTTTTCCTCCATAAATCTGTCCAATCTCATTTTAAAGGCATCTAGGCCAGATGCCATCACCATATCATGTGGCAAAGAGTTCTACAGACTAATTGCACATTGGGTGAAGAAATATTTTCTTTTGTTCTAACTCTCCTAACAGTAGCAGTATTACTATATATTGCAGACAGAGGGCAGAAATTAAGAAAATAATGGTTTGCCTAAAGTCACTAACTGCCCAAACTGCACTGCTGGAATTTGCATTTTGGCAGCACCACATGGTTTGCAGCGTTGCAAAAAGCAATGCACCATCACATGCTACTGGGCCACTGCTGCCATTATATTTACAGATCCAAACAATTTAACCATGTTACATTAGGTAGCCATGTTTCAGGGTGCAATCCTAACCAACTTTCCAGCCCTGGGGTAAGGGCAATTCAGCTCCTAGGTAAGGGAACAGACATTCCCTTTCCTTGAGGAGGCCTCCGTGACTACTACTCCATTGCAGAATGCCGAACATTCCCCATTAGTACAGCTAGGTCAGTTGGTTAGGATTGCTCCCTCAGTCTGGAAAGCTAACAAGCTCTGTAGTATCTATTTCCATTGGCCTCAACGGGATTTATGTCCACATGAATGCATTTGGGAGGGGGGCTCCAGCCACTGCTGTCCAGATCAAATGATTACTGATTTTCACTCAGTAGCAAGCAGCAGTTCATAGTCAGTCTGTTTGGAAGAAGAATACAGCACTTCATTCTTTTCAAGTGCAATTTAATTCTGCTGCCAAAAAGATATACTACATGTCTTTTCTATCCTGTCAAGAAGAATCGCCCTAATAAAATAGCTGGGCTGTGGAAGAAGAGTGAGTAAAATTAACCTGGCAAAAATTGTGTCACAGAACTGTAGCAAAATCTTTCCAGGAAAACAGTAAGAAAGATCAGACGACATGTTCAAGCTTACACAGTGGCCAAGTGAGAACTTGCTATCCATAACCTGTGCAGGAATAGTAAGACTAGCCAACCTGTGCTGCATCTTACACAGGGTAGGAGCAACTGGAGCTCACTGCGGGGCAAGGGGACTTTTTTATCATTTCTTTTAAACCTAACTGTAACAATTTCATATTTGATTTATTCATTTATTCATCTAGTCCATAATTTGTTGCTCTGAAATTCCCCTTCTCATGCAGAAAGTCAATGAATGGTTTCCGGTTGCCCATCAACGTCTTTACCAACTTCTCTTTGAGTAAAATCATAAGTTTGTCCATTTCCATTAAATCCAAAATTTTATCCTCAGTCATTTCCAATAGTACAGTGAATTAGAAAGAAAAAAGTCTATTTACAACCTTGACATAAGCAAAATAACCACAAAGCCCTCCTCCTTTCCAGTGGCCCATCTACCCATATTTTCAATATGACTGCTCCCGATGATTCTCAACCCACCTGAATTTGGTTCATGACTTACTGGTAGGTCTCAACCCACAGTTTGGGAACCATTGTTCTAATCAAACAACAATTTTTTAAATTGTTCCAAGATTGACCCCCAATTAGTTAAGAATCCCTCCCCCCCCCGTTAAGAATTCCTGCTTTAATCAATAGGGTGCTGAATCTGCAGTTCTTTGATGTTTGCACAACATTCACCCAACCCTAATAACATGAGATAGGCTTGAATATGCCTGGATAAGGAGCATTACATTGCACTTCCCTACCCTTGTAGGATACCCTTATTAAAATATTTTTTAAAGCAACTCTGTGATCTGAAATGCAGGTAGTTAACTACTTCAAAAGAATTAAGAAGTATCTATCTGCATAACAGATCACAGGTTTATTTTACTGTAAGAATTGCAGGTGTGATATTTAAAGGAACGTCAGTGCTTGCTGTTCAATTTGAAAGCTATGAATGAATGAAATGGTATGGTATGAAACCAGCACAATGAATGCATCCTACCTAACTGTTCTGTTCTGTCCTTATCCTAACTGCTGGTTTTGTTTGTCCCTCCTTTTAATATTTATATTCTAGATTGAAGCAGACGGGCTATGGAACATACTTTGTGTGCTTATGGTCTGGTATCCTGCTTTCTTCTGTACTATTAGTTTAAGCTCTCCTACCCAGGTCCTTTTCAAGGGTTCACTTTTCAAAGGAGGATTTTTAAGAGGCCTGCAGTGGTATATGCAATTGGCCAAACTTATTCCTTTCTATCAATGATGCTCTGGAGATTGCATTTCTACGTTGCTCTAACGCATCATTGGTAGAAAATGGTTATGGAAATCTGTTGAATTCACTTTTCTGTAGAATAGTAGAACCAATCAGCATTACACATTAATGTATTTTTTTTAAAGAAAACTAAATCATTGGAGCCAAAACATAAGAGTTGGGGTATCTGCAATCTACACCATTGCTACAATAGTGGGTTGGGACCCACTGGTAGGTCATGAAGTACTTACAGCAGCCATATTGAAAATATGGGAAGATGCTAGAAAGGGAGAGGGCTGTGTGGTTGTTTTGCTGGAGTCCAGGTTATAAATAGGCTTTTTCCTTCCTTTCCTTTTCCACTTTGCTATCGGAAAATAACCCAATTTATTGCTGCCTTCTCAGGAAAGCAGCAGGCTCTGGCATCACAATGACGGCACTTCCAGGCAAGACATCACTTCTGGTGAGTCCTGGACAGACTGTCAATTTAATAAGTGGGTCTTGGTGATAAAAAGTTTGAGAACCACTGGATTAGGTTATTAACGATCACCATTATCAATATGAATTGAGGGGTTCCTAGCTATCCATCTGTAAAGTAAAACGAAGCTGTTGACATATTTTGAAGTCATTCTTGTACCTAATAGAATTGGTGATGGTGATGATTTTGACAGTCTGGCAGAGGAAATTTGAGAGCATGTTGGACAGTCCATTGGAAGTCTGTAATCATAAAAAGGTTGAAACCCCTGGATTAAAGTATGTTTGTTGGCAGAAAGGAAACTTCTGACATAGCATCACCTGAAGGGGGTATTAGAAATATGAATTTTACATGGCAGCAATAAACCCACTCTCAATAGCTGTTGCAAAAGAAGTGAGCTTTTTGTGCTTCTGGTTCACATTGTTTCTACTGGTAAAATGGAAGCAGCTTATTAGTTTAATAATATATTTTTTTTAAAAAAACCCAAAAGCTATTTGTGTAATGATGCTTAGCTAGAATGAAGCCCTTTCTAGGGCCATGTGCACAATCAGAGACTGCAAGATCTTCAGGGAATTGAATTGAGGGTCTCTCTCTTATTGCTCAACATGCTTTGTGCATACAATGTGTTGGAAATAGTATGATTTGTTTGTGTTTATTTTTCTAGATGTTTTGAAGGTGCCATTCTGTAAACCACGCAAGATAGCTTATAACAATATGGTTTCAAATGAAGTAGGCTTTAAAACTGCATTTTGTCTCCACATTACACACGCACACGCACATATGCACACAGGAGAGAGGCCACTTTTTCAGCCCTTTTCTGCTGTGCCTTTACCAGAAGTCTGTCATGCAGAAATTAAGCAGGTATGTTTTTCCTACTAGAGACAAAGTGGCAGGAGAAGTGTCACTTGCTTAATGGCTGTCTCTCACATGGCTGTTAAATGCACATCAGCAGAGCCATAAAATAGATGGCAGCTCTAAGTGGAAACTGTAAGTTGCTGTTTCACTCTCCCCCACACACTCTGTAATATAGTCAAGTCCACCTGCCAGAAAAAAAATACCTTCACTGCTGTTGTTTATGGCCTAACGCTTATGTTACCAGAACACTGAAAGTTTCGCCCTTGACGCCAGTCTCAAACCAGAAAGGAGAAAGAACATTAGAAAGGAACATTAGTTCCTTTAGAAGGCTGTGATTCCTTTACCTTGCGTAGAATCTTCCAGAAGATGCTAAAAGCCCAATCTTAACCAACATTCCAGCACCAATGCAGCCCCAAGCTAAGGGAACAAACATTCCTTTATCTTATGGAGGCCTCAGTGGCTGCCCCCGCCTCATTGCAGGATGCGTCGCAAGCCCCATTGGCAAGGCTGCATCAGCACTGGAAAGTTGGATTAGATTGGGCGCCAAGTCCATTTCATCTCACTTCAGATTTTGATTGACCTCTCAATGGCTTAAAGAAACGAAAGAGTGCAGCAAGCTGGGGAGAAGCTACCCCAGGATCATTGATCCTGTAACAAGGCTCAAAGAAGGAAATGCACACCAATCGAAGGGAAAGTAAAGGTAAAGGTAAAGGTTTCCCCACGACCGAATGGTCTAGTCGTGACCGACTGTAGGGGGCGGTGCTCATCTCCGTTTCAAAGCCTGTGAGCCGGCGTTTTTGTCCGATCATGGTGGCCAGCATGATTCTACGCCGTAGCGCACGGAACGCCGTTACCTTCCCACCAAAGTGGTCCCTATTTATCTACTTGCATTTTAGGTGCTTTCGAACTGCTAGGTTGGCAGGAGCTGGGACAAGCAACGGGAGCTCACTCCGTCACGCAGTCTCGAACTCCCAACCTTGCGGTTGAAAGCCCAGCGACAGCGGATTAACTCGCTGCGCCACCACGTCCCACTCGAAGGGAAACATTGGAATTAATTCACTGCACCAGAAACTTCATAGCACAATAACCCACACACTGATTTTCCTAGCTCATCTGCCACCAGGGGACAGGAATACAAATGACGACCCCCTGCTGAAAGTAAAAAAGAAGCCACCTACCCCAGAGGAAAAAATGTGATTCTGCTACTCTGGGGCCCACCAGAGCAGATGGCAAAGCAGCCTTTTCCTCCTCAGGAGGTCTGATGCAGCAAACGGGCTTCAGGCATACTGCTGAAGGTCAGAGTTTGGGTCCTGGCAAGCAGCCTCCTTCACCCCCACCCCGCTAGCCTCCAACACACCCCTTGTCCAGGAGGCCCCTAATGGTGGCCAACGGTCTCCCTGAGAGTCATCCAAGGCAGTTCCTAGATGAACATGCCCAACACAGCCATCGCAGGACGCAGCCACGAAATGAGGTGGGGCGGGGGAAAGACTTGCCACTCAGCCAGCCAGCCAGCCCACGGGGGCCACCATGTCTTTGCTGTCCCATGGCACCCATTACCTCCTCAGTGCTGTCACCAATGATGGCTCAGGTCCTAGCAAGCAGCCTCCTTCACCTTCCCTTCACCAGCAGCCTCCAGTGCCCACATCAACCTGCTCCAAGGAGCTGCCTGCTTCTTTGCTTTAAAAACACGGGTGCCCCATGGGGACAATGGATGGCGGCAGTGGATGGCCAAGATCAGAACTGGGATCTATTGCAAGCAGCACACGTGCTATACCATGAACGTATGATGTACACTGTACCAGTGGGGCTCTTCCTAGGTTCTTACGATGGACTGGGGTTGAACGAGCTGCCTTTTTGTGCATTGTTTTCTTTCAGGTTTACTTTGAGGACATATATTTATCCATTTTTTTATATCAATTGTAAATCTATCTTGAGTTGCCTGTAGACAAGGAAGGTGAGGTGTAAATATACTGTACTCATCTCTCTCTCTCTCTCTCTCTCTCTCTCTCTCTCTCTCTCTCTCTCT
>JAJKFI010000230.1:308699-318792 GCA_029204185.1 Lerista edwardsae | reverse complement strand
TCTCTCTCTCTCTCTCTCTCTCTCTCTCTCTCTCTCTCTCTCTCTCTCTCTCTCTCATGCTTGACCTATCAAACCATAATTCACTGTTCTACCCTTGCCTCTTTACAACCAGCTTCAGTGGGAGGTGGGCAATTCTGCCATGGCTCTATATCAGACGTGATTGGATTATTCACTCCCTTCTGATGCCCAGAAACAAGATTATCTGTTCTCAAAGTAGGCCTATTTCAAACAAAGGGCTATTCTGAGAATGAGTCATTCTTACTCCTTACAAACTCTAAAAGCAAACCATTCTGAGTGGAAGTATGAAGAGCAGCTATCATTTGAATTACCAAAAAGAAAAAAAATGCTGACATGTAGCTATCAATTGCTGGAGAAATGCTCTCTCCCATTACATGTATTACTAATGTCTCAGTTCTGACATGTCCAACTGGGGTGCCCAATAAGTTATGGATATTATTTTATTTTAGGGTTTTATTATTATTTTATGAATATATTACATACTGCTTTTCAAAAAAAAAAAAAAAGGTTCACAAAGCGGTTTACAGAGAAAATCAAATAACTGAGAGCACAATCCTAAATGTACCTTACGCCGGCACAACAGTCTCTCGGGTGTTGCAAATGTGCCGTAAAGCACATTTGTGTTGACTTGGGAGCAGGACATGCTGGCATAGGAATGTGCACAGGCCTGCTCCTACCAGATCGTGTCCCTGCACTGGCCAAGGAAGATAGGATTGCACTGGCTAAGGGTTGCTGGCATGGAGGGGGGGTTGGGGGAGGGTGGTAGGAAGGCATCATGGCAGAGTGTTTGGATGGGGGGGAGGTAGGGGAGGTGCGGACTGGTGAGCGGAGTGGGACCAGGAAGGGGGTTGGACCAGCCTGGGTCACCTTGGTTATATCCTAACCTTTCCCAAGCAGGCCAGCATTTTCCCACGCTGTTTGGATTTGTGCCAGCATTTTGCTGGTGGAGATCCAAGTAACCCTATTGAGGTTGCTGCCGTGCTACACAGGGTAAGGAGAAATAATTCCCCTTACTCCAAGTTGTGCCGCAGCCACTTCCTACCCTGCACTGGATACAGCACAGGCCAGCTGGCCTGCCTGTTCTAGCACAGGGTAGGATTGGGCTGTGAATTGCTCCCTGTCTCAAAATGTTACGATCTAAAAAAATGCAGAACACTACCAGCAAACAGCCACTAGAAAAGATACTGTGCTGGGGTGAAGTGGGACTAACTGTCCCCCTGCCAAAAATAACAGGAGAATGCCTTGAAAAAGTCCCTCTTGCCCAGGTAGCACGTTGATCATGAAAATGTTACCACTGGCATTATGACTGCTGTCCTAAGTCCCCTTGTGGTACATTTTCATGTTAACACACTGAACATGAAGTTGCAATCAGCATACTACAATGAGCACCCCAAAACGGCTGTGTATTCCACTATGAGGGGCATGTTAAAATTGTAATTTTTTTTAAGCTAAACTTGTTATGAACATAACAAAGTTGAAAGTGCAGAAACCAAAGACCTCCTGAAGCACAAGTTCAAAAACCCAGGAATAATGCATCAAGATCTTACCAGAAATATTCTTTATTTTGAAGGTGATATTGGTAGCAGGGGGTGGTGCAGAAGAGAGAGTGAGAGATTGAATATCACCTCTTTAACACAGTCACACACCTTCTCCACCACAAAGGTGTCTGCAAGATTAAAGGAGAATTCCGGTGGGTGAGACAGGGAAAGACAGAACGATGACAAATACACAGTGCTGTATGCTTCCCCACTTCCGCTGCCATTTCAAAAACAATTCAATACTGGTAAAAAAAAGGGCATTCCAGAAGAGTGATAGGAGCATTCCTGATAATAGTGATAGGAGAGGCAAGCTGGTGAATTATGCATGGGAGCCCCTAACAGCACTTAAGTGTTTTTTCTTGTCTGTTCCAAAAGCACCCAAGAGGCAACAGGAGTGTATAGCAGGGACTGGAGGAAGGCTTGATCCCGTTCAACAGCATGCAGGCCAGCACAGAACAAGAGGCTTGTTCACACCGTCACAGACACCTGACCTGACTTAAGATTTAGCCGAGAGGGTTAATGCCTCTGTTTGCCCGAAGATAACAACTAAAGATCTCAAGGTCGTGAGCTCGAGACTCCCGGAAGTCTGTGTGAGCGGCAGACCTTGCAACTGCGGCTGATTAAAAGCCGAGTTTCAGCTGCCTCGTGGGAGGAGGAGTGTGCTGAACTCAGCTGCGTCTCTGGTGAGAGCAGGGAAGCCTCATCAGCCAGCAGACGACAGACGGGTGGCTAAAGAAAGAAGGCTAAATCCAGAAAGAAAGATCTGTTTGAGTGTGGTTCTTGAAAGATAGAACATTCTGTAAAATTGTAAAAACCTTCGGGTTTGTGACAAAGTCTGCCTATGTAAACCGCCTTGAGTTGTAATCATTAGAGAAATCTAGTGACTTTAAGAAAGGTGGTATATAAATACATGTATTATTATTATTATTATTATTATTATTATTATTATTATTATTATATGTGCCACTTCTCTGGGGCTCTCATATGAGAGATTTGAGCTGAAGGGGATTCTGATTTCTCTGGGGGGCGGGAGTCAGCCGCGGAAAGGTCAAGGTGTACAACGGGACTAATAGACACTGCAGGGATTGTGAGAGCGATCCCATTCAGACATGAAATGCACTCTCTCCACGATAGAAGGGCTGTAATACTTTATTCCCAAATCCCCCTTTGCCTTGCCTGGGGTTTGAGTCCTAGGTTTTAATTTCAGCATGGAATTTTGGGACTGTTGGGTGGTACAGGACAATTTTTCTCTTGCATTTTTTTCCCTGTATGACTATTCTTTAAAGCAAAACTCTATAGCAAGCTGACACTTGTCTATGAAGCTTACTCTACCCTATCAGAGGTATGGCTCATTGATGATGCCATATGAGAATATAATTAAACAGTGCCTCTTTCTGCGCTATTCTTAAATATGGTTCTTGTGCTTCTGCAAAGAGCCAAGATAAGGTGAGACCTGGGGCTGCTTCAGAACTGCCTGTTCATGCACTTCTGGGCTGATGGACTCCAAAGAGCTATTGCTGAAGGGTCTGTTATTGGACAATGTCATTGAGGGTGCAGTCCTAACTTGTGCTGAAATGGCAAGGCCTGCGGGGCCTGCGCCATAAACAGTGCACATTAGGAGGCCGCTGGAGCCTCCCCAGGGCAACGTCACATGCACTCCCTTGCCCTGGGGTAGGTGCCAGCCACCCTAATGGGCTTGCTTGGACCTGCACTTGCTGTTTAGAAGGCACAGCTCCAAGCAAGCCACGCAGCCCGCATTGGGGCTGCACAGTCTGGGGGCAGAGGCTTGGATGCAAGTGAGATTCGTGGCTGCACTTGTGCTTTCATGAGCCGCCCCCCCCCAATAATCTCCTCTTTCAATCACTATCAAATCCCGTACCTCCTAAGCGGTTGAATCAAATCTGGGAGAAAGCAAGATCTTTGGGTTTCTCTCTGGAGATCTTAATTATGCTTCTGGAGCCAGAAGTGCGCAGATTGCTGTTCCAAAGGCTCCTTGACATCGACTTCCACACCCTCCATGCTGCTGCCTCTAATATAAAGCCTGTTCCCGTTGCACTTCAATATCCCATTATCCTTTGGATGATCTTCACTTTACCTGTCCTTTTTAATGGACTTGAGGAAACGTCGGGCGGTATCCTGCCTCAGATTTAAAGTCACCCCTTCCCAAATTTCTTTGGGAAGATACTGCAAGGTTACTTTCCCCGATTGCCACTGCCCTTGTGCCTTGGGTGTAGTGGAGATACTGCCTCTGAGGGCACAAGCCTAGGCATGTTTACTCAGAAGTAAGTCCTATTCAATAAGGCTTACACTCAGGGAAGTGTAGATAAGATTGCAGCCACAGTCAGGTAGCTGTTGTTATGAACAATGGCATTACAAAGTACACCATAACATCCTTTTAAAAAAATGTGAAATGTTGGTAAGACGTATAACAAATAGGAAACTGAGGACCTTATGAGATTCTGGAAAGCATCACATGCATGGATGGTGCTGTATAAATTCTAATAAAAGTTAAAATTCCAATTTCAAGTTCCTTAACTTGCCTCTCGTTTTAAAACATATTTTTAGCATTTGGGGGCATAGTGTGGAATGCCCTTTCTTTTGGCATTCAAATGCTTTTTCAGAAGGCATTTTAAAAAAAATGTTTGCCTTCTCTCTTGTCCATGTGGTTTGTTCTGCATTAAACTTCATTTCTTAGATTCAAGTATCTCATTTCTGAGCTACATTCAAAGATGGAGCTTTAATCTGTTTCTTTCGTAATGTGCTGGTCTCAAGAAGCCCCTGCAGTCCACCATTAAGAAGCCATTCAATTCATTTGCAAACTTAATGACTAAAAAAATAATAATGAAAATGATGATTGCTTGTTTGTTAACGAAGAGATGCTGTGGTTAGCCACTGGAAAGGCTATTAAGCATCATAAAATTGCCCTTGAAGTTTGACACTTCAAATATCTCATCCGACATGCTATGTATCCATTTGCAAGGAGGTAAAGGGTGGGAAGAAAAAAACAGCAACCATAAAGCTGTTGCCAATTACACCATAGTGATTCATTAAGTAGTTCACCCAGAGTATTTAAGAAAGAGATGAAATATCCAGGCAAATAAAACCAATTAAAGGTGCAAGAGGATTAAAGAACTGAAAGGTGACCTCAGTCCAATCCCAGCCTCTCAGAATTAGTTTCTCATGTAGGTAGACTCAGCATTACTAACCTTAAAACAAAATGAACGTAAGATAATGCCTTGCTGGATTTGACCAAAGATTTATCTCAACCAACTGAATGTTGGTTGCAACAGTGGTCTGCCAGATGCCATGGGAGATCACTAACATGACACAATGTAATACTCATGCTTTGTTAATTAGTCCCTGTATCCAACCATCAGCAGTCCATTGTATTTAACCACAGGCTGACCTTAAATTCAGGACTATTCTTGAAAAATAGAAATTGCTGTGGTTGGTAGTGGTGAGGTGTGTGTGCACACAATCACCTACAGCAAGGAATTATAGATTGCAAGGAATTATAGATTGCAAGGAATTATAGACTGGGTGGGTGCAGTGCACATCCCTGTACCATTTAATAAATCTCTGGATTTGCGGGAAAAGGTTGAGAGCGCAAACCTATCCCCATTCTTCAACAGGGACGCCAGCCGGATGGGGCTGGGACTGGCTGTGGCACAATCTAGGGCAGTGATAGATAACCTTTTGGGCTTGGTGTGTCAAAATGTTGTGAAATGCCTAACTTCACTCTGCTGGTGTGTCAACTCCCCCTCCCCAACAAAAGACAAATAATTCTTTATATTCATTTATTTAAACTAAAACTACAGTCCAATCATGTGTGGTGCTTGGTGGTCCAAAAGCACCAAATAATTACAAAAATGAAAAATGAGTAAAACAAATTCAGTTGTCAGGTGTTGGTAAACACTGGTGTGTCACCCCAAACGTTGTGGAGTGTCACCTTTGTCACACGTGTCATAGGTTCACCATCACTGACCTAGGGCAAGGGCAAACCAAATGGGGCTACTTGGAGCTGTGCCACTGAAATGCTGCTTGGTGGTGCAAATCCAAGCAGCCCAGATTGGGGCTGGGTCACCTGGGACAGGGGTTAAGATTCTGGCCTTACTGCCGAATCCTGGCTCCACCCACCTCCCTGTAGGTCCACCCATTGACCCTCCACTCCCCTGCCTTTCCCCACCCCATTCCACCCTCCCACACACCACCCCAATTTCCCCCACCTTCCTAAATCCCCATGCCATCTGAATTTGGCCAGTGCTTACTTGGGGTGGCATGGAGACTGTATGCATCCTCCATGGGTCCAGTGCACCTCCTTGCACTAGCCCAGCCGACTCCCAGTTTGGTGCAAACGTGCCTTACAGCACATTTGCAACATCGCTGTGAGTCACTCAGCACAACTGTGCTGTAAGCCACTCAGAATCAGGGTAAAGGTTGGGTTTGCCCTTGCACATTGCTTTTATTTTCCCCCATAAGAAATCATGCACATACACGACACAGCAAAGAATTACAGTCAGGCTTCAATCCAATGCACACTTACCCAAGTGTCAATTCCACTGAATTCAAAAGGACTTGTTTCTGAGTAGAGATGCACAGGATTGCCCCCTCAGGGAAATTACTGGAGGTTCACAGCACAATCTTATGCATATCTACTAAAAAGAAAGTCCAGTTGATTTCAATGGGACTTACACGCAGGTAATTGTGTATAGGGTTGCAGTCTCACTGGCTGAATCTACTTTCTACCCCTGGTGACCCAGTTAGTGTGACAGGATGCTAGAAGATTGGATGGGAAAAGTGGAGGTGGGATGGGAAGAATGATAACGGTCCCTGGAAGCTGTCAGGTTAAAGGGAGCAGGTTCCAACACCCAACTCCAAGGTCTGTGATGTGTGGGGAGGACCTGAGAATAAGTGAAGTGTCACCCATCTTACCACTATAGTAGCCTATAGGAAAGAGGTGTTAAAAAATAAGGCCCGTGGGCTGGATGCAGCCCCCGAAGCTCTAGCGGGCTTTTGTGATAATTTGGCTTTCCCAGCGTGATTATTGAAGACCATACAATTCAACTTTTTCCACTGGGACTCACTTATTAGTGATGATGATGATGATGATGATGATGATGATGATGATGATATTATTATTATTATTATTATTATTATTATTATTATTATTATTATTATTCCAGCCAGCAGGAAGGCAAATTGTGTGGCCAGAAAGAAGACTACACCATGAAAGTTCCATCTGTATGTTGTATGTTGTTCTTGAAAGAGAGAACTTTCTTGTAATTTGTATAAACCTTTGTGTTTATGAATAAAGCCTGCCTATGTAAACCGCCTTGAGTTAAAGTCAGAGGAACAATCTAATGACCTAATAAAGGCGGTATATAAATACAAGTATTATTATTATTATTATTATTATTATTATTATTATTATTATTATTAGTAGTAGTAGTAGTAGTAGTAGTAGTAGTAGTAGTAGAATGGCACTCATGTCAGAACCCACCGTAAGTGATGCCATGGCTGGAAGTGACATCATCAAGCAGGAAGTACCATAATTGTGACGTAGTCAAATGACACTCTTGGAATGCAAACTGGCATTCTTGGATTGCAGCAATTGAATCACCATGAAACATCCCTGACAGAAAGCAACATTAGGTCAAAATGTTATATAAAAGCACTGAAATAAAAATAAAATGTTTTTTTGAAAACCTCACTTGAAAATTCAAACAGTTAACACTCACAAAAGGAATATAGTAAGAGTAAGGTCTACAGCTTCCAAGATGGCTGCTCCCAGCTTTCCGCAACCCACCTGACATCAGGTTGTGACCAACAAGTGGGTCGCAACCCACAGTTTGAGAAACACTGTGATACAGGAAGCACTGCCCTTTCTCTGAAGTCCCTGTCAGATGTTTGAAGAGAGGACAAAAAGGGCGCAGGTTCTGCCCTCACTGTAAATGCATTGAAATTCCTCAGTTCTTATGTCCACAAATCACCATCAAAGATCATGGCTTATTCATTTTGGTTTTTAGACAAAGCCATTTTGCAAGGATTTTTGAATGAAAGACCAAGTAGGCTAGAAAGGTATCAATCCTGTGCCCACCATTTCATCACCTCCACCTACCCTACCCCCCCCCCCAATAATTTCCCTTCATGGGACTCAAAACACATTTTTCTGAGGGGAAGAAAGAATTCCATACCATGAGAAATTCTGTCTTTTAAGCTAATTTCTAAACATTTCTGCAGCATGTCCAAACTATTATCAATTCATCTGAGGCGATGCAATCTGCATTTTGCTTCAGGTGCTACATGAAGATACACTTGTTCTGCTTGTAAAGGGAAACATGTCACTTTCTAAATAAATTCAAACATGGAGCCAAGCTGAAATCTATCATCCTGTCACTATGACATAAGTTGGTAAATATACCAAGTGAGTCTATAATTAGCAGTTTCCTTCTTTGAGATATCATCTTTCCGTCTGAAATTTTCTTCTTCTACAGGAATAAACAGACATGCAACCTTTTTTCCTGTTGCAAATAACTGTTAGGACACTGTTCCCACACACCCATCAAACAAATCCTTTAAATCCCCGCCCCCCTCCCAGACTGAACTGCTCTCCGAGCCACACTCCTATGCCTAGAAAAGCCGTTAGCGCTGTGTGCCCTAGCGACTGATTGCCCCTCCCCACCTCGTGCAGCCAGGCTGGGGCTTTGCCTCCGATTGGCTAATGAGCCTCTGGGAGGCGGGAGACTGAGCTCAGGCAGGTGTGTTGCAACCATCGGAGCTCAGTTGGGCTGGCAGCAGCGACCCCTCCCTCCCACCCTTTAAACTACTCTGGGATCAGCTGGTTGCTCCTTGGAGGGGCGGGTAGGAAGGTTTTGCTGTCTTTCACATTGGCCTCAGGAGGCAGTTTTTTTGCCTCCCTCAGACTGGCACAGAGGTTTTGGGACAGATTTAATGTCTTGTGTTTTATGTTATTACATTGGTCACTTGGCATGAAGCGTGCGGGGTTGGGGCAGGTAGGTGACAGCCTGGTGTACATCTAAGGTGGCACAGTCATGGTGCAAGCCAGGACCGCTGCGATGATGCCTACGCAGCTCGAGGAAGCTGAGCTGGCGAGCACCTTGACTGAATTTGCAAGGCTCAGCAAGGTCCATCTTGCGGCTGCCTTGACCCTTCGGGGGCAAACATGAAAAGCCTGAATCAGTGCATGTCACTGCCTAAAGCCTTGAATAGGATGTTTTTGCCCTTAAAAAGATCTATGGGGATGTAGAGGGCTAGGTGCGTTTCCCCTAATTAGAGCCCTGCACGCTGGATTAAGGAGGGTTAATTGAACTTCTCTCCACCTTGCCCTGTTGCGGATGTTTTCATGTGTTAATAATAAAGTGGCCCAATTTAATCCCAAGCCCTAGTCTGTTGTTTTATTTTGGTGGGTGCGTGAGTAAGCACCCCCTCCTCACCTTCCCCTTGCCCTGGAATGCCTTTCCACTGCTCGGTGGCCTACTTACCACCATGGGCTATCGGTGTTTGTCCAAGTGGCACTGTGGCCCATCCACCGGTGTTTCCCAGCCTTAGGATTGGGTTGTAAGTCTATGAAAGGCTTCTAGTCATGATAGCTATGTGCTACCTCCAGAAACAGTGGCAGTGTGCAGTTGCTTTGAAAGCAGTTGCTGGGAAGCAATGGTGGGAGTGAGAATGCCTCCCTTTGTTGACTTCCAGAGGCAACTAGTGGGAAATGGGAGACCAGATGTGATGGCCCTTTGGCCTATTGCAGCAGGGCTTTCCAAATGTTCTTCTGACCTGTTGGCCATTCTTGCACCACTTCTGTTCCAAATTTTGCTTAAAGGAGTTAAGCGAGAACCCCTTATTATTTTGATACTGTTTAAAAGTACTTTTAAAAAAAAGTTTATTGTATTAAATACTTTCCTGTTTCCCTCACAGTTCAAATAGACTTAAAAAAAAAGTTGGATGAATGAGACACAGGTTACTGGGTGGCCACAATTTCTCCGGATAAAATATAGAACTTGTGAAAGTGGAAATGTAGACACTGATCTCAGAGGCGATCACCATTTTGTACCTTCAAACAAATTTAAATGGACAGGGATCAAGTGAAGTAAAGTGAAGTAAGGATTAGCAATTAAAATGCATGTCTCCTCAAGACTGCAGTTGGCGCGTGGGAGAGTCCATCATTGATTGAGAATCATAGGAGGTGGCAGATGATTTGGATGAGGCCATGACATGGGAACTGAAGCAAATAAGTGGCCATGTTAGTGATTGAGTTCAATGGAAAACAGTGCAGAACATCAAAGGGGAAGCTGTCTGGAGATGAATGGGTGACAACCATGCAAATGGGAAAATGAAGCTGGAAGGGAAAGTCTGACGGCGCAATGTAATCCTTTGCAAGAAGAATTGATTGCAATGAGAAGACACTGGTGATACTGTACTCACGAATGTCAGGAAATGGATGACACATCTTCTTTAAACAGTGATGGTTACTAGTTGATGTTGAGTTGGCGGGCTCTCTCTCTCTCTCTCTCTCTCTC
>JAJKFI010000230.1:297726-308689 GCA_029204185.1 Lerista edwardsae | reverse complement strand
AGAGAGAGAGAGAGAGAGAGAGAGAGAGAGAGAGAGAGAGAGAGAGACTTAAATTCAATGAGTTTCTGATCCTCCTCTCGCAGCTCCCTATACCCCATTATGGACCCTCAAAGTTATTAGGCAGGGCTGGCCCATCCATGAGACTAGATGATGCAGGTTGCAAATATGACAGAGGCACCAATAGGCTCCAGTGCTCTGACCTTCAAAGAGATCCAGAAAGTGCTGCATCCCTGAACTTTTCAACACTCAGGGAAGTGTACAAGAACAGAACATCAGTGCTGGATATGAGATGGTGTTTCCTCAAGTAGAAACTGTGTGAAGGTATGATATAAGCACCAGTGGATGCTTCCATTCAATTAATTTCTTGAGGGTACAATCCAAGAGTGCCCTTGGGCTGACACGTGTGTGTTGTGTTGGCCCAACGCTGTTGTGAAAGTGCCATAAGTGCATGGCACGCTGTGTTGATGCAGGCAGCTGTGTCGACACAGTTGCGCCAGAATGGGCAGCCGGTAAGCCGCTCCTGCGCTGGCTGAGTTCAGCCTTGTGGAGACTGGATGCCCCCATTAGGCCACATCCAAACACTCGTCCCTGGGATATGCGGCCCCAATTTGGATTGCCTCAGCTTGCTTGGACTTGCGCCTGCTAAACCTTTTTTGGATACAGCACAGTACAGGCCAGTTGGCCAGCTATGACGCTTCCTGGGTGACCTTGGGCCAGTCACTATCTCTCAGCCGAACCTACTTCCCAGGGTTGAAGGACAAGGGCAGGAACTATGTGCACCACCCTGAGCTCCTTGGAAGCAGGGTAGTATAAAAATGTGGGGAAAAAACCCAATTAAATCACATTTTCATCTAAATATATCACTAAAGGCACCAAAATGCTTTAGGATCAAACCTATATTTAAGCAGATCTAAGATATTGATTTGAAAAGTAGTGCTGGTGTTTCATGCAGCTGCCCCTTTTGTTTGTTCTGTCTATCCTATGCTATTAGGATACAGTTTGGGTCCATTTTAATAATTAAAAAAATACTAGAAATGTTTTCATGAAAATAAATAAAATAATGTCTCTTAGATTCCAGCTAGATTTTACTTTAATCCTAGCATTTCCTTGTGTGTGTGTGTGTGTGTGTGTGTGTGTGTGTGTGTGTGTGTGTGTGTCACACTGTAGTGCCAGTTTGGTGCAAATGCAAGTGTGAGGACCCCAACCAAGCTGGCACTACCATGTGAGTGGAGGAGATAACCCTTTTCCTGCCATGGTAGTTATCCAGATAGGGGTCCCACCACATGGCAGCTATTTTAACTGGAAAGGAAGTTGCTGTTGGCACTGAAGGCAAATGCCATGAGAAAAGTCATGCCTGGTTTGGCCCTGAGTCGTAATTTCACAATGCTGGAGACAAACCACTGTACAGCAAACCAAAATAGGACTGCATAATAGGGAACATAAGGTTGTTTTTTTAATTAAATAAACAGTCTATATTAAAACAATAACTCATAATAAGCATAACAAATTAGTAATAGCATAGTGCGACTATAAAACAGCAGGGAACACAGAATTATGCATGAATAATGTTATGTAAATCTCTCAGTGCATCTGATTTTTGTAGTGGTTAGTTATTGTTTTTCTTGTGTACGTGTGGTCACAGTGGGGGTAAAACCCATTATAAGGGCACTTTTGCCTTATATATTCTCCTATCCCTTAGGCCATCACTCATCAAGGAAAGAAAGATTTACCCTGGACTTTCTGCACTTTATTAACTACCCTGTGCCTAAACATTACATTGTTCATATATTAATATTGGGTTCTTATTATAATAGAGCAATGCAGGTTTTAAAAAGGAGCCATTTTTGCTATCAAGTTTGAATTCCCATTCCATATTTTAGGATGGGTTTTTTCTTTTCTTTTTTTTCAAAGGAAGTATACTGTGCGTTGGACTTTTCAGAGGTAAATCTCCAAAACTGTAATTAGGGAAAGAGTTATGAATTATCAATGGCCCAAAGGCCCCCGTTGAAAATCCAGGCTGGTTTAATTATCCAGCCCATTGCATTCCATCTCACAGCACCAAAGCTTTTAAATCTAAGACTATAAACTCTAGATGGGGAGTAAATATTTTCCGGTGACAACATAGTTTACACAAATTGCCATAAAATATTTTGATTACATGTTTGATGAAAGGGGGGAAAAAAGAAAATCATTTTTAGAATGTCAGTAGCAAACCCATCTCTAATAGCTGTCAAAGGAAGTGTTCAAATTGCCTTTCCGTACATACATCAATTCCTTTCTGTGTGCATTCACAGAAGGACTGAGGATGCTTCAGCTATTTTGGAACAAAAACCCAAGAACAGCTGAAGAGCTTTGAATGAGTAAATAAAGAAATAAGGATTAAGAGTCATGCAAAATGGGGGGTGGGGAGGAGATGGCACAACATCCAGACAAAATGAAGCGTTTTAAGGTTCTATCAGTTTCAATGGGCAAGCTAAATAAGTGTGTCACCAGAGGCAATGCTGAATATTGTCTGATTTCAATGTGCACTTCAAAAGGAGCACAAGGGATGCAGCTGAAGACTGAAACATATTCACTTTGCCAAATGGCTGTGCGACTTCACAGCTATTGTGAATTCATACCAAAAAAGCAGTCTGATGTCTTCACAGCTATTGGGCACCTTTTTTGAACTTTTTTTTTTTTTTGAGTTCCTCACGTTTGTTGTTGCTGCATCTTTCTGTCACCATTTCCCTTCCTCTTCATCCTCACTGTATTTTGAGCTCGTTTGCCTGTAATGAACATGGTAGTAGAGGCCCAGTGGTAGTAGAGGCCAATGCAATTGCTTTAAAAAAAAAAAAAGTATTTCTGTTCATAGCCAGGACTCAGGCTATGGACTCAGGATCATCTCAGGACTATAGGCAGAGCTGGCAGAGCTGGCAGTTGGGGGCCCAGGGGAGAAGTCTTGTCCTGGGCCCTTCACAGTGCCCCTCCAACCTACCTCTGATGAGCAATTGGTTTGAGCACCGCCAGAGCCGTTCCCAGCTCTGAGCGCGCCCGGGGGCGGGGTGACGTCACCCCACATGGCTGCCCTGCTCCGTGTGTCGCTTGGCCATGCCTCCCTGCCCCCGGAATTGCTCCATTAAGGAGCAATATGAGCGCAAGGGAGGGTGGGGGTGAAAAATGCAAGAGTTGTTCCACGCAGCAGTGCCTCCCCGCGGCCAGCACCCATTGCACGTGTCCTCCCACAGCACCCTCCCTCCACCTCTGAGTACCTCTAGCATCAGAACCAATGGCTTGAAGTTGGCCCAGCCAGGTGAATCATCCAACAGGCATGGACCTCTGCCCTTGATGCTATTCTGGGCAGTAAGCCTCACCTCTTGCTTCCTTACTCCCCACAGTTGAACTTGCAATGATTTCCTGCAGATACTGAAGTGTACACATGAAGTCCGTCCCCCCCGCTACATATTCACTCACCCTAGCTACATCTTCAAGAGGAATAGCTATACCCTGGCTGCTAAAGCCAAAACATTTGTTTAATTTTTCACATTTTTATACTGTCCTTCCTCCAAGGAGCTCGGGGTGGAATACATGGTTCCTCCCTCCTTTCCTGCTCGCAATAACCCTGTGAGGTAGGTGAGTGACTGGTCCAAGGTCACCAGGAAGCTTCATGGCTGAGCAGGGATTGAACCTGGATTTTCCAGGTCTAAGTCCCAACTCCCGAGCCACTACACCATCCTGGCTGTAGCATGACTCCATGGTACTGGTATTTCTTTTGCTTTGGTTCAGCCCAGAGTTGTGAATATAATCCAGCCAACATTAACCTCTTTTGCATCCCGTTCGCTTTGGAGAGAAAAGCTTCTCCTATTGAAGCTTATAGAACTTTAACATTCTTTATGGGTTCCCCAAAAAAGTGGACCAACAAAAGTGAACCCTGACTAAGCACCACTGAAATAAGAGAGTCACAGTGAACTTGTCTCCATTGATTCCAGTGCCGCTCAGCAGTATCATATTCTTTGGCTGCATTCCTAAATGTCTTGTACTGCAATCACCATCCTAATAGTCTGTAAGAAAATGTTCTCACTTTGGATAAACGGATAAGTGACTCATTATGTAGTCAATCAGTTACCGATGACATAAAATTTTTAATATTCTAATAGGAAGATATTGCGATATTCTTGCCTCTCCACCTCAAGCCTAATTTATTAATCATATTCTTCGGAATCCTGGTACAGTATATGACCATCATGAATTTGGCAGGGGTTCATTCATTCAGTCATCATTACTTTAATTCTCTCTACGATTGCACATATTGCTCATATTTACAGGAGGGCCTATAGTACAGGGGTGGAGCATTTGCACATAGCATGTTCCCTCTCTTATCTTATCTTCAGAATCTCTAGTCAGAAGTCCGTCAGTTCTGGAATGGGGCTGGAAAAAGCCTCTGCTTGAGACATTGGAAAATACGACCAGTTGGAATACACATCGCTGGGCTGGATGGATTAAGGGTTAAATCCTAACCTGGATTGAACATACCATACACCATAAAGTATGTTTGGACCACTCTTGGAGTCAGAGAGGCCAGCACACAGACATGCGCCATCCTCCTTGATTCCAAGAGTGGTCCAAACATGCTTTTACGGTGGCTCTTGTGCCAGCCAAACTTTGCTGGCCTAGCTGTGCCAGCACTGACTTTCCAGCACTGACATAGCTGTGCCAGTGGGGCATGTTCTGCATTCGGCAGGGGAGTAGTAGTCAGAGAGGCCTCCTCAAGGTAAGGGAATGTTTGTTTCTCACCGTAGAGTTGCATTGCCCCTGCCTCGGTGCTGGAAAGTTGGTTAGGATTGCACCCTCAGTCACCATGTAGGCATGTTTATATAGTACTGATATACCTAAGGGTGCTATCCCAAGCAGTGCCGAATTGGCGAGGTCGACGGGCCAGCGCCATATCCGGTGCTGCTTAGGACGGGCTGGAGCCTCCCCGCAGCAAGGTAGCCTGTGCTCCCTTACCGTAGAGGAGGCTCCAGCCTCCCCTATGTGCTCCTCGGATCTGTGCCCACTAAAGAGCGGGTGCAGATCCAAGGGCCAAATCGGGGCCTCGTGGCCTCGCTGACAGGCTTAGGAAGTGGCCATACGGCCACCTCCCAAGCCCGTCCTGGTCCTGCCCAAATACCGCCTCCCGCCCCCCCTCCCACCAATCCCCGTCCCGATATGGGAGAATCCCTTGAGCCTTCCCTTGCGTCTTCGGTCGGCACAAGGGAGGCTCTCCATTGGCGCTCTGAAGCTGATGCTGTGAGCATTGTCGGCTTCAGAGATGGAGCGCCGACGCAGGGGTGCTGCTTGGTGCCCGCGCACCGGCATTCCGCCCCTTGCATCGACACAATGGTGTCGCGTCGACACAAGGGGCATGCTAGGATTGCGCTGTAAGTGGTTTTATTTGTGGGGTGGAGGTAAGGCTCATGGCAACAGCAATGTATGTTAACGCACCTTGGTACCAATAGCCGTGCTAGCCTGTTCCACATCTCATCCATGTTTTCTCTCATTCATTTGGCTACACTTAGACAACACAAAGGAAGTCCAGAAAAATAGTCATTCGAGGGAAGGGCAAAGACCAAAAGCCAAGCACGATTCCAGTTTTTAGTACATTGATGCAAGTGGCTTTCCCCACTGGTGGCTGTGAAGCTTTCGGCAAGATTTTCTACTTTCCATATTAAATAAAACAATAGATTGCTGTTCACATACTTTTTTCCTGTTGCTAATTAGGCTTTTTAAACAGCCTTTTAGAAGTGTAAATTGATTAAATTTATAACAAAAATGTCCTAGAGGTACTGATAGATTTTGTTCGTTTCCTGCTGATAATCTCTTTCTGCCTTTGACATCCTGCGAAATTGCTTCGCTTTCTCCCAGTAGCCATTCTCTTCTCAAAAGGTCTTATCCTCGCTCAGGTGCCACTGAGACAGTAAAGCACAGTTGAAGTCCCTTTTGGAGTTGTAAATCTTAATCAAGGAGGTGTGTATGTTAAAGCACAGTGGAAAACGAATCTGTTAGAGGCATCTGTATAGCCGTGCATTAGAGCAGTAAAATGCACAAAAAGACCGGGTTTTCCTATTGTGCCACACACAGGGCCAGCCTTAAGCCAATGTGACCAATGTTGTCACATTGGGCCCCACATGGGGGGGGGCGCACCAGTGCAGCGAACAAGTTGCCTGCTGCTGCAGACAGGATTTCTATGGGCTGTAGGTCAATGGGGAGAACAGAGCAGCTTTACCTTGGGCCCTCCCACCTGCCCCTGCCTCCAAATGGCTCAGAATGGACCTCCTGGAAGAAGTAGACAATAATGTCATCATGACACACACAACATTTATCAGGTGCCAAGTGTATCACCCCAAGTGCATTTTTTGGTGCATGGGGCCCCCGCAGGGAGGGTGAGGGGCCCTACGGGAATGCCCCACTTTGGGCCCCGCTGCTCCTAGAGCCGGCCCTGGCCACAGATAGCATGTTTACAGCTTGTCCTTTTTTCACTTCCTCATACATGCACACACAAATGCATGCACACACAAATAAAATCCTGCAATCATGGGAAACTGAGTAGCCCTTTAGAGCCAAGCTACACACTCAGCAGAATCTTGTAGTCTAATTCTTGCTTCACTGTAGACCTGGAGCAAGTAGGAAGTCACACTGGAGCTTCTAGAAGCTCTGGTGGTTATGCAAAGTTGCTTCCTGTCTACACTGTCTCAATGGGTTGAATTTTTTCTTGGGATTGTCCACGCTTGCAGGAATCCAGGTTCAAATCCTAGCCCAACCTTGGTGCCCAGGCAGAATACTGTGCAAGCTGCACCATTGAGTGCTATGGGTGTGTGGAAAAATAAGCCACCATTTTGTTACTAGCTTTATCTCCCCAAGACACCATTTTGCAACACACTCTGCTTCTATAAGGTGCCAGAAATCTGAAGCTCGCCCACCCTAGCAGACAATGGCCAAACAACACATTGCAATATTAAGCCCGACTAGGGTTTAGGTACTTGACTGCAGCATATAGGGGAGAATCTTACCCTTGCCAAGGTCTTGATTTTGATTAGGCTCCCTCAGTGATGTCATGCAGGGGGTACGTGGGGGTACGCGAGTACCGGTTTCTAGGATTACAGCTGGCCCCGCCCATTCACCCACCCACTCATCGACTCCGCCCCCTGCAACGTTTGAATTTCCTGCACGTTTGAGTTGCCTGCATGTTCTCAGGCAGCGAGCGGAGCCTTGCCTTGCCTTGCCACTGAAAAATGAGCTGCTCTGGGGTTTTGGAACTGTTGGGTCACTTTAACATGATGCCAGGCCTCCTTAACATGTTCTGGGGGTGCTGTGGAATACTGTTGCAACTGTTGGGTCAGTTTAAAATCGTCTGAGGCCTCAAAAAGGGCTTTTTTCATGTCACTTCCTGCCATATCACTTCCAGCTTATGATGTCACTTCCGGTGGGCGGGTCCCGACATGTGCCAATCAAAAGTGAGTACCTGTTGTTAAATCATTTAGATGACACCACTGGGCTCCCTGCTCTTGTTATCAAGGGGATAATGGGAGCTTCCTTACAGAAGAATAGTAGCTGGCTCTGTGTGTGTGTGTGTGTGTGAGAGAGAGAGAGAGAGAGAGAGAGAGAGAGAGAGAGAGGGAGGGAGGGAGGGAGAGGGAGGGTGACCTGGTTAAATAAGTGGTCCCAATGGTTACAGAGCCCACCTGCTTATGTAAGCAGCTCTACCCTCATGTAAAGCAGTTGCACATTATCGGCACAATCTAAACTCCTGCACTTCCAGGTGGCTTCTTGCTCTTTTCCATGAGGAGAAAATCTTGGTTCAGTCAGGAAATTCTTTGAGTTGTGACTTAGAGTGCAATATTAACATGGACTTTGGCCGGCACAGTTAAACCAGCAAAGTTTGGCCCATACAAGGGCCACCGTAAAGCGTATTTGAATCACTCTCTGAGTCAGTGAGCACCTCTGTGTGCTGGCCTCTCTGACTTCGAGGGTGATTGAAACATACTTTACAGTGTGCCTTATGCTGGCCTAATTGTGGCGGCCTAACTCCAGGTTAGGATTGCGCTCTCAGTAAACACACAATTTTCCTTTATAAATCCAATGGGAGAATCATGATCTAAAATGCTATGTGTAGAACAATTACTGGTTCCACCCCAACCCCCTTTTCAAAATGTCAGAAGCTCAGTTTCCTCATTTAGAGGCTATCTATCTTTTTTCTAGTGAAAAAAGGCTCCTAGATATATGAGCGAGGTAACCTTATAGGAAGCGGTGATCTCATTCCTCTCCAATCAAATAAAAGTGAAATTACTCTGTGATTAAAAGATATTGCCATACTAAATGACGTGCTGCTGCTGTTTTTCATCCTGCTACATAGTCCAGTTCCTAAAGTAAATAAAATGCAATTGGAGCCAGAGACTTGCTTGTTAAACAGTTTTGTCTTGCCCAGAGAGACATTAGTGGGAGACTTTTTTCACCTCAGGGATTAAATCCACACTTTTTGCGTGAGAGATAATGTAAAAAACCCACAGAACCAGCTCCAGATTTCAGGGAACCCTCAGCAAAGTGCCCTCTGAGGGCCCCCACTACCTGGGTGGACCCAAAAGAATGACTCTGTCACCCCCACACAAGAACTATGTACATAGAGATGGCTCTAGAGATTGCCAGTGTGTCCTTATGAGGTTTATGAGGGCCTAAACTGTCAGTAGCTACCCACTGACACTGGTTCTGGCTACCAGAAAAGGACTGCTCATGACTACCTGACTGTTATGAAGGATATTATTGTCTTCAGTGCCTGGAAACAGTTTCACAAGATCATTTGTGTAACCTCTTAGTTTTCAGCCTCAAACGAAATGACAGACAAATCGAATCTGGGTTTTATGGTGGCAATCTCCAGACCCACCTCTGTTAAGTCCTGGTCTGGTGGCAGGAAAGGAGCTCCATCATTTGGCAGCCTGTGGCCACCAGCACAAATGGCCAGATGCTGTCAGTGGGCAATATCAACCCATAGAGCCGCCACTGTCCTTGCCATCACAGGTAAGTCAATGGCAAGCATGGCTGAGGGAAGGATCGTGAGCAGATCAAGGTGGGGGCAAGAGAGGGAGGAGATCAGTGGCAGCTGCACAAGCTGAGATCCTATCTCCTACATGGCTCAGACCTGCTGCCAGTATCCTCAGATTTACACCATCTGAAGAGACCCATTGGAGGTGAGGAGGCCTATGGGAAGGTAATGAAAATGTTTTTGAGAATGCAACAGAAGGTCAAATGGGGACGAGAAGAAAGTGATGAGATCAAGACCCTCCAATGTTCTAGTCCAGCAATTTTCAATGAACCTGCCTTGACAGATTGGTGTGCCATGAACTGTCCACAGGTGTGCTGTGAGAATTTTGGGGGAAGGTCACTTATTAGTAGGCCCGTTTGGGAAGCTTGAGGGAGGGCAGAACCTGTGGCATTCTTCACTCTACTGTTGTTCAGATGGGGTGTGTTATTCTGTGTAAGCTTGAGCTAATGCATTGTTATGAATTATTGCATTGATAATGCAAGTCCTTTTTAAGGATAAACTATACCCTTAAGAAACTGATGGTGTGCCTTGACAACTTCGGCATTTTGTCAGTGTGTTGTGAGATGAAAATGGTTGAAAATTGCTGCTCTCATCTTTCATGCTCTGCTCCTACACATATCCTCTTCTGCCATTTTACTGTTTTTGAATTCAGGGAGCAGGAAGAGGAGCAATAATGGAAGCAGGTGGGTCAACACACACCCCACACACGCACACTAATTCATCCCCTGGGGCAACTACTTTGGTCAGCCTTATTTGTGGCCACCTCTGCTCTCACTGAGAGCAGGGAAAAGCAGCATTGATGAATTAATTTACTTTAACAATGTAGCATATTCCATATTCAGCAAAAAAAAAAAAAAAAAAAAAAAAAAACTCCCAGGCAACACTAGGAATATGCAGGGATGATGAGAAAGCAGAAAGCCCTTTGGCAATAGGGAACCACTTATTTCTGTGGCTATATAAACCACGTTATGAACTACCTTTTGTTGCAAATCGGTATATGGATATTCTTATTCTGAATAATAATTATATGAGGTGTGTCTAGGACAGTGATGGCGAACCTATGGCACACGTGTCAAAGGTGACACACCACATCATTTGGGGTGACACGCCAGTGTTTATGACAAAAATTGAGTTTATTTTACTCATTTTTCATTTTTTGCAATTATTTGATGTTTCTTTATAGAACACATAGCACATGATTGGACTGTATTTTTTGTTTAAAATACATGAATATAAAGAATTGTTTCTCTTTTGTTTGGGAGGAGGATTGACACACCAGCAGAGTAAAGTTAAGCATTTTCCAAATTTTGACACATTGAGCCCAAAAGGTTTGCCATCACTGGTCTAGGAGCAGGCCATGTGCCACCTGTACACAGTGGTACAGAAGCTGGGCAGGTGGGGAGAAAACAGCATAGCGAGCGTAAGAACCAGATGGCAAAAGGGATCATCCATTCATCCATTCAGGAGTTTGGATCTGGAGAATGCATGGGTTTTAACCAGTTGCGTAGCTGAGGGGGGGTCACAGGGATCATAGGATCAATCAATCAATCAATCAATCAATCAATCAACCAACCAACTGTATTTACATACCGCTTTCCAACACAAACTTCACAAAGCGGTTTACAGGCAAATGATAATAAAGTTAAGGGATAAGAGGAAATAAGGGACAGGGAGCTCCTCAATGGAGGGCATAAGATCTAGCATGTGTTGGGTTTTGCCATTTTTTTAAATGTTCTGTGGCTGTGTTTAATGCTAATGTTTTGATGCTTTTGTTTTCTATATTTTTTACTTATTGTTTGTTACATTGTCTTTTTGTTATGTAGCTCTGTAAGCCACCTCGGCATGGGAGAAAATTCTTCAAATACATACATACATACATACATACATACATACATACATACATACATA